>CAEFZY010062543.1:0-111363 GCA_903066815.1 Brachyrhaphis roseni
CGCCTTTTTCTTTTTTTTTCCCCCCTCCTTGTTCTTTCCCCCCCCCTCTTTTTTTTCCCCCCCGCTGTTTCCCTTTTTTTTTTTTTTTGGGGGGCCCCCCCCCCCCCCCCCCCCCCCCCCGCTCCATACTCCTTTTCTCCCTCCACCTGCAAGATTTTGCTTAAGAAAACCTTGCACCCTAAGTACAGCCAAGATAATACTCAATTTAATTACAGGTAGCATTCTATCAAACTCTACCATCAACCTCTGTGAACTTGGAGAGAGAGAAGCCAATCCAAGGGGAGATTTGCCAGCTGGCAGTGCATCGATACAGTCCCTCAACCCTAAGTGGCTCTCTAACTCCCATCACATCTGTTATCATCATGATCGGGAAACCGGCTTTGCTCTGTAACTAAATCAAATCATGACCAATCGGACCTGTGGTGGGGATGCATTTGAGCGGGAGCAGCTTGTGTTTTCCAGCGGAGGAAGGCCGAGCACCATCAAACGCTGTTCTGTTATCAGAGGCCTGCAGCCCCGTTTCTGCACCAGACCCCCGTCTTGGTAAATCCCCCCCTCCACCCCGTGTGTCGAGGCTGCTAAAACTACATCCACGCAGCAGCCCTCTGTAGTGGTGCAAAGAGATCAAGGACATGACATTTTCCGCAGTGCGTTCCAATTTTCCAGCAAGACGCAATATGAAAGAGGGTAAACAGACAACTCGTTCCATCCCGACTGCGTTTGCACCAGTCTGCATGTGCATCATCTCCAGTCAGATATTTAAAGAAAGTGACAGGCTTTATATTTTCTGCCCCTGGAGAGAGTCTGGCTGTGAATATGTACAAAAAGTGACGCTGCAGTCTTCTATATTTATATTGCTTTGCTGAGATGCAACACTGGATTAATAACAATATTGGCCCCTGGGCTAGAGCCGGTTTTGGTAGCAGTACTTTATCCACACATAATTCTTTTATGCATGCAAATTAATTTTCAAGGTTTTTAGGTCTTGTTGACCAAAACAACATGTTTTCTGCCCTTTTTAAAAAGTTCCCTTTAAAACTTGCATCAATTCTAGAAATGTTTTTTTATATACACAAAAAAAGCTCAGAGATTAGAAATGAATAATCAATTTGCAAAAATCAAGATGATCAGACTGAGCCATTTTTATCCCATGTAATTAAAGGTGAAAGGACTTGCTTCTGAGTTATGTATACAAATTACTAGTTGTCATGGTAACACCTGCACAGTGCAAATGGTTTCACTGCAATGTTTTTGGTGTCAACACCATTTTTCAAAGTTTGTGCTTTTTATTCAGTAGAGCTTTGCAAGCAAGTTTTTTATCATTGCGAAGACATTCCTGGTTCTTCAAAATAAAAGCACTTTCTGTCTGATTAAAAAAAAAATTGACATTAACAGGTACAATTTCTTCTGGTCTTCTTTAAACTAAATACCTATTTCAGTTTCTAAAGTTCCCTAATAATCTCAAAACAATTTACGGTAGTTAATATTTTTGCATGTTAAACGAACTGTTCCAAATATTAGAAAGATGTTAAATGTATTGGTGTAAATTGGGTTTAAGAGCAGTTATTTAAATTTGTAACCAGCAACGATTTCGTGTTTCAGGGAGAATAGAAGGTAATTTCCCTAAAGCTATGTAGCTATATAATATTTAGCTATTTCTTGGGAAAATCCTTCAAAGAAAGTTCAGCCCAGCAGCTGCAGCCCCATTTCTTACTCAAAAAGTTTTTTTCTGTTCTGGCAGATGACAGAAAGACTTTGTGTCCAACGCTATAGCGGGAGACAGAAAGAAAAACAGATGCAGAGAGGTGAGCCACAACAAAGCAGAGAACACCGCGGTGACCTTTGCCTGCGGCTGAAAAACCAAATGGGATTTTCTTAGAGAGTTTGAGTCAACAAGCTCTGACAATCCGTACTGCCACTTCCACGGTTCACACACAAAACAAGATGCTTTTGCACTGCGGTTAATGTCTTGAACATGCTCCCCCAGTCAGGCTTACAAGCAGCTTAATGTACACAGATACACACCTCTATGTGGAGAAAATAAACCCGACGCAGTATTCTGGCACACCTAATCCCCTGCTACAGTGGCAGATATCTAAATCATCCTCCATCCTATGATAGCTGAGTTTAAAACATGCTGATGCTGCTGCTTCCTATATAGGACACACACAACAGCACTTCAGCAACTCATCCCAGCTGGTACAAGCCCAAAAGCAAATGCAGGAGGGTGTCCATTGTCTTCCTTCAAAAGAATCTCTCTCTCATCCTTCCCCTAACACCAATTGCCTATGGGAGCCCAGAGGCAGGGATCTACACCCTGGACAACATAGCAGGATCTTAGAGGCAATCAAACCCCTTTACCACATCAAGTCAGGGGGTCAAAGGGGTCAGTCTCTTCCTCAAACGAAGGAGTTCCTTAGTGTTTTGCTTGCTGAGCTGGGATAGAGTGAGAGACGGACAGACGGATTGGGGTCTAGTCTGCAAGAAGGCGAGCGTCGCTCCCGTCAGGGAGAAAGAAAAACTGTCACAGAGAAGCTCTTCATTTATTCATCCGTCCATGTTCCAACCCTCACTTGTGGTAAATGGTGAAACTCTGATCATCACTGAAGATCCCAGATGTAAGTGGCTAAAGGTGTTTGTTCAGTCGGGTGGCTTTGCTCTGTTTTAGGGATGGCATGAATAATCCAAAGTAGTTTGGATATGTTTTCAGGATGCCTCTTGTGTGTCAGGGCAAGTCCAAATGATAGACTGTAGGATAAACCCAGACCTTAATGGAGGAACTATTCACCCCCCTCCGATCTGGTAAGACCACAAGATCCCCAGAATAAACTAATAAGCGTTATTACAGAAACAAATAGTTGGGTTCCTCCCGCCCAAACCTGCTAACTCCACCATGACCCGATCTCAGCTGAGCAGAAGACGGGGGAATGATGCCTGGATGGAAGTCAGAGACATTTTTTCTTTTATTTGCAGGGAGAGGTGAAACCAGCATTTCTGACACCTGTGGCAACAAACGGATCAAAACACAGAGAACAGCATGCGCAGCTCAAAGCCCTGTCACTATAACTTACTGTTTGCTTGTCTGCACGGTAATAACAAGGCTGGTCAAAACAGTGCTCACATTAGACAAAAATACAAAGGGACATGGGACGTTGGGTGTAAGAAAAACAATTGTGATGAAGATGAATAAATGCAAGTATGGAGAATAAAGTCTTTACTAACTATTGGAGGCATGCCTCTGCCTCAGCACTTACTGCCGCTATCATCAGCAGAGGATCTTTACCCTCCCATTCCTCTCTTAGCCACCTATTTATCTAACCACATTGTCCTCCTCTTCACTAATACTTCCTGGCTATTGCCCTCAGCAGGAGCAAACTTTAGTGCTTTCTATTAAGATTGTTGCTGATAGAAAATGTCCATTCATTCTCTCATCAGCCGCCCCACCTTCCTGAATGAGGCCTGGAGGATTTAAGCCTTTCCTTCTGCTTATAATTACCTCATTAAGCTCATTAACAGTGTCCGGACCCCTCTGTCTGTTTTTTTTTTCCCTTTAACTCCTTGGGGTTTGTTTTCACAAAACCACCTCCCTCTGACATCTGCACCCCTCCGTTTTCTTTCTTCTTGTTGCGCCTGTGTTTTCTCCCAGGGGGATTACCCCATTCATCCTGCCTTCACACTGACAAGAAACCTCGCCCCAGATGCCTGCTCAGCGCTCCCTGCCACATCGTTATGTCAGAAGGACTCAACAAACGTATTTACCTCGCCATTGCAAGTGTGGTCACAGAAACGTCTCAGATCTGTCTTGGAGTAAACAGACAAGATGCGCTGTCTCGTTATTGCAGCTTGGGCTTGTTTTGCAGCTCCGTGGCTGATTAAGTCTAATGAATTCAGAGAACGAACCCAAACACATCCAACTCGGTCTTGATTTAAAAAAAAACAACATCAGACCAATCTTGCAAGAAAGGTTACACAGACATCATGATTCTCTACAGAGAAAGCAGGAGGCAAAGTGACTCAGGTTAGAATAAAACAAGGGATGGTAGATCTTCTTTTAGTAATTATGACAAACACTGTGGAGGTAACATTATGCAACCCCTTTTATTCACTTTTAAATTCCATGAAATGTGCACAAGATTTGCAAAACTAACAAAACCTTGCAAAACTATTAACACACCTAATTTTTTTTCTTATTTTATTAGGATTTCAGGATTTTCAGATCAACACATGAATTGCAAAGCGGAAGGAAATTGCATTTTGCATACATTTAAACCAAACAGTTTGTTAAACAATTCCCTACATCACTTATGGCAGTCCGCAGCAAGATATTTCTTACAGCTCATCTTAGACAATGATTTTCTTCTTCCACTCTTTACTTGTAAAGTGCATGACTCACACTGCTGCATTGACAAATGGTCCCACCTGAGCTGTGGCTCTATGCAGCTCCTCCAGTTCGTAGAGATTTTAAAGCTTGCAATAAAGTTTTAAAACCTGTTGCAGGTTTAATGTAGTCAATAGTTTTCCTTGTCCTGTCGGAGGTGTTCCTTGATTCCCTGTTTGTTACCAGAGGTTCTCTAACAAACCTTTGAGGCCGAAGAGCGACTATTGAAGGAAATTGGAAGCTCTGGATATTTTTAGTAAAGAAGGCCGACTGTAAATATACGCAGCAGAGATAGTTTTAGATCTCATGCTTCATTTCTTCTGAGCATCCAAATCCTGTACAGATATGATGCGGGTTAAAATAAGACATTTCCCAGATATCACTTCTGAAGATCACCTTCCTCTTTTCTTTATCTTCTCATATTTCCTTTCTCTTTTGAATCTTTTGCTTTTGCTTAATCCTATTTTGCTCGTCTTTTCTCACCATCCCCCGTCTTTGTCTCCAGCCCTCTTACCCCGTTTTAACCTTGTCTGCCCCCTAGTCTGCTGTCCTCCAGCCAGCGCCTGCATGCCTGCAGTGGGTGTAGTGTGTAATAGGATGGCACAGTAGGTGCGATTAAATTAAGCAAGTGTATGGGGATTACAACCCACTCCAAACGTGATCCATTCCCACGCTTCGTAATCCATCTCTAATGAATATATCATGGCTGACACAGCAGATAAAAAACTGCCTGCAAGAACCTCCAGTCACAACAACGCACCGAGACACAGAAAGGAGACAGAACCAGACAGCTTGTTTTCTTACAGCTCCAACTCGAGGATGCTGCGTCAGTGTGAGTGTGCCTGTGTGTATTAAGCCCCATCTGTTTCAGTTATGGCTGGTCTAAATGAAGTCTAGTTCTGGAGTGGGGAAGTGCCAAGCAAAACCACAATCAATATCTTTAGGTGTAAACACACTAAATAAGAGAGTCATTAGGTGGATTCATAACACTCAGAGGACATTTTATTTTTTTTTACATGTGAGAGAAGAATGTGCTGCACTACTCACAAACATAATAGCAGCTTTAGTGTTATGTTCTGTTTTTACTGCCAGGCTTTAATCACGGTGCTTCATTTTCATTCAGCATCAGTCTAGTTTACAATTAGAAAGTCAAATGTCCCAACGTTGACAAAACATTGGTTAGGGAAGTAAAATCTCTGCAGCACAGAATCAACATTGCAAGCCAGTTTGTCCCTTCAGGGAACATTAACGAAGAAAAAAAAAATCATGCCAATAATTTATTATGACTGTTCCACTTCATAGCCAAAATGTAAAAGAATTTTAGAGGAAAAAAAGAAAAACTTCATCAGCTTTGAGAATAGCTCACAACATTTGGACTAAAATGAATATAAAATATCACCAGTGCAGACACATTTGCATGTGTTGCCACTGCGGTTTATTGGAGGATTACAGAGAGTAACAATAAAAGTGTTTTATTGAAGCTAACCATAAAACACAAAAAAGTGAGCAAGTGTGAAAGTCTTTCCAAGGGCACGAAAGAACATTTATATTTTCAAAGGAGGAATCCGACCAGAAAAACACACACTACAGATAAATAATGAATTGCAAAAAAAACCAAAAGTCACTTTTATAAACCTCAGCTGTGTTGTAAAACATAAAGCAAAGCACCAGCACTGCAGTACAGAGATATAGTATACCCCAAGTTTCATTAAAAATGCAGCCAGCCTCTTAGCAACAGATCAATAAATTAGTAAACCAATGTCCCTTTAATGAAACACCCTGTGAAATGTAATGAAAATCAGAAACAAGTAATAACACATACATTCCCCAGAGAGTCCCAATGTCACTACATAGGCAGTAGTGTCAAAGATATCAATATCGGTTAATAAGAGCATCAGACTGAATCATATTGAGATATAGCAGCTTTTTTATATTGATTGACAGTTAAATATTTAGACACTTTCTTCCTCCTTACATTGAAAACAAACAAAGCACTTTTTATATTTCTTGTTTTAGATTGAACATAAATTGCACTTAGGTTAATGGGGGATGCTGACATCACATAGGGTTAGTCAATCATGTCTGCTTTTTATTAGTCTGCAAGGTCATTTTTGTATTATTTTATGACGTTTTAGCAACATATTTTAGCTTTATATTAGCTTTGGAGCCAGCTTTTGGAGCTAATATTTTTAACCAATGCCACCACCAGATTGCTATCTTTCATTAATAAAATCCTCTAACCCAAGTCTTTAATTGATTGATGCAATGTCATGTCATTCATCTCTTGCCTCATATGGATTGTGATTCATCCTTTGCAGACAAGTATGTAAAGAAAAAATCTTTGACTATCAACAAAAGGGCTCATAAAAACAGACAGTCGTTTTGGGAGACACAGAATCAGTTCAGTCTAATGATAGTCGCAGTCGTGGACAATAAAGCCTCTTTGACGGAGCTGACTGTGGACCAAACTCAGTGACGCTGCGGGGAATTCTCTCTGTGACCGAAACAAAGACGTAATTTTGTCAGAGACAGGAAAAAAAAAAAGATGAGGATGGTGTCAGAGGGGCAAACAGAATGACACATATGGCGCTTCCTGTCTGTCATAATTTATGTTTAATGCGCAGTTTTACTGTCGCGTTGTGTTGCGGGGGGCTGCATTTGTTTTCCCAGCTGAACAGCACATTTTCAGGAAACTGCCAACACAATGCATGAGTTATCTTAGTTCCTGCATTAAGGTAGCACAAAGTTCAGCATTATTGAAAGCTCAACAGGAATGCTTTGGTTTTGGGGGTTTTCTTATTGCTTTGCCAGTAATTAATATCCTGGCTGGTTTCAAGGAGCTTCGTCATTTTAAGTGCCCATATCTTCCTTGATGCCCAAAGGAATTCTGTGCTTCTCACCTTCTCCGTACCTATGAAAGCTATAATAAGGCAATTCACTCTGACAAATTAAATTCGTTCTCATACATGACGCCTCTGTTTGAGCCATCAAAGGTTCAACAGGAATTGAATTTATGAGTCTTTGTCTGCAAAGCTCCTTCTGGGAAGGCTAACGTGAGCCATTATTTTGATTAAGATCTCAATGTTTTCAACACTGCATAAATGCTGATTCGGCTTTTTAAATAAAACAAACAGAAGGGAGGTGATTTAGAGTATGAAAATAGAATAACTAAAGTTGTGGAAAGAGGACAGTTTTGTTTTTTAAAAAGATTAAATCAGAAAGAAAAGAAAAGAAAAACAGTCTGCTTCCTTCTTCAGGATTTCCTTCTGCTGCCTCATGTCACCTTTGCAGATTTTGGTCGCACCCCTCCTCCTGGCTTCCTTCCCCTTCCTCCTGTATTCCCTCTAATCATTTACCGCAGCTTGCCTGTCAATCCACCTGACCCTTAGCTCCCTAAATCACCACAATGTATTCTGCACCAAACCCTGACAGCATGTCGACATGATCCCGTGCTTGACATCCAGTGGGCTGACTCCCATCTGCACAAATCTAAATCAAAAAGCCAAGCCCCAACCTGAATGGGGGATGAATGGGGTGGCAGTGGTTTTTAGTTTGGCAGCATCCTGCAGGTGCACATGGATCCTAACGCTGAACTACAAGCACAACTTCCCAAAGAAAGATACGAGCTTACGAGCCTTCAGAGTTTGTAACTGCAGCCATTGTCTTTAATCTAAAACTGCTGAGTATGCGGTTTGATCATCAGCAGACGCTTAAGTAATGAGGGCAGAGAGGCAACGTTAGAGAATGTTTTACTTGGTGCCCCTGCATCTCCGCGGAGTGTTTGTTTGCTACCGACGCTGTGCGCCTCAGCTGTAGCTTGTGTGTGTTCGTGTAAATGCGTTTGATGAGCAGGATGGCAACACAGATGCCCTGCGGCTACAACAGGTGGCACAGGAGCAGCAGAGAAACGCTGACCCTCTCTGACCCGGAGCTGCACCTCCCCTCCCACACAGCGCCAGCTCGGCACTTCAGCACAGAGCCGACGGACTCTTAGAAACCAGGAGACGGCAGAGAAACCAGTCAGCTTGAGGCGAAAATAGGAAGATTTTATCAAACATTGTTCCTGGTTTGTCTTCACTTCAATTGTAATCCTTTGTAAAACATAAACTAACCTAAAAATAAAGAAAAAGAACTGCAGACATCAGCTTCTTTTGGACCCTGTCTCCTTTAGGTAAGATAACAGTTTAATACAGCATGATTTCCTCGAGGCCTTGCTTCTTTTAAAACCCTGCCTGATCCTGTCAGTACTTGCGGAAGACAAAGCTAGATGTAGTTAGAAATCATCTGCTGACTATAGTCACACAATTTCCAGCACAACTCGACATTCCCGTCTTTTCCTGATCACTGCAGGCATCATCGCTAAGCTACCAAAAGTAGGTGCAAGGCACAATTCACAGAGCGGACACTGTAAGGAATTGCTAAAGTAAGTTATTTGAAGATGTTCCAAAAATAAAAAATAAAAATAAAAAATTACAAGAAGGTATGCAAAAACTTGAAAAAAGAAAACATTTTCAACAACATATATGGAAAGGTCTGTTACTTATTCCTTAATAAATGGTCAACAGTAAGAAGATATTTAGACTATAAAGTTCTTAAAGATGAATTCAAACCCAATTAAATTGATATTGTGAGGTGAAAGCTTTACAAAACCCCAACATCAGTGACCAGCCACAAATTTCTGATCGGTGCACGTAAAACACCAAAAGTCCACATTGCTCTCCATATTTTTTATGCCTCCTCCACCGTCCTCCTCTGTCTGTTTTTTGCTGCGTCTCTGTTTCTCTCCTCACATAAATCCTGGTTTCCGTCCGTCTCTATGACGGAACTGTTCAATTAGGCAGTCAGCGTCAGACTGGAGATTAGTTTGTGCACCAAACTGTAGCAGGGGTAATCATAGACTCCAAGTCCAGCTACTGACTAACAACAGAATCTCTGCTGCACCAGAATCTCCCATGACGGCCCACGGATTTAGCCGCCACTGCCACACAAAACCCACAGCATTGAATAGCATGATAATGTGGCCAGCAGTGGGTCTCTAGGGGAGGCAACGCTTCCACACAGAGGATCCATAAAAACTGACTCGTTGACTGCAAGGCGCCATTCAGCGACTGCATCTTCATCTATTGTGTGCTGCATGTTTATGGATGTTGCACAGATGGCAACAAGCCATTGTCGGGTGCAAGGGGCCTTCCTGCTTCCTCCAGAACCACAGAGGGGGTTCATCTGGGGCAACCAAGACACAGAGGGAGCTCAAACATGCACCGGCATGATGTTTGCCAGCGATTTTAATCATCACAGTAGCAGACGTGTTTGTGCTCAATGTGCCTACAGAACACCAGAGGAGAGATAACAACCAACTCACATGCATAGAAGAACTGCTTCTGGTCATGCAGATCTAACAAAACTGGTAGAAAATGTTTTAATATGATTGTCAAAAGGACATCCAACAGGCGGATGACAGCAGGCATCTGGAAGCACGCAGCCAGGTGACTTCCTCCTTTTCCTGAGGAACACCTCCACCGTCTGCTGCGTGCGCTGCCCCACCCTTTTTCCTTCTGTGGCTCCTTCAGACTGAACATCTCTCTTATTTCCCCTCTCCTGTTGATATCTGAATCTTTTCTTGCTTCCTTGGCAGTTGTTTTTCTTCTTCCACTTCTTTCTCTTTGCACCATTTCAAGAAATTCTGCCCTGACAATCAAATCCTCTGCAGAAGATCACAGTTTGTTCAGCTGCGTGCATATAGCCGAGTTTCATCCTCTGCATCGGTGAAATTCCTCACACGTGCAACGCAATCAAGGGCTGTACTTAACATTGAGCCACGCAGCTATTAGCTGGGGGAGGGGAGGATATGATTGGAATTTAAAACTGCAAAAACGAAGAAGGGGAAATTTAGGAATGCAAGAATTGCTCCCAGTTCTCCAAGAATGCTGATTGTCTGATGTTTTTTTTTTTTTTTTTTACATATCGCATGCTGTTGTAAATGCATACTAATACACCCAAACCACAAAAAAAAACTGATAAAAATACAAAAACGCAGTTTCTAATGTATCATTTTTCAAAACTTTCACCACATCAGATAAAGTGCACATGAGGTGGTTTTAATCAGAAATTATGGGCAGCCAGACGTTATCAAGGTGCTACAAATGTTCCCCAGAGCTGCTAAGTATTTAATATTAATGTCAGATGGGACCCTGTTGCATGCAATGCACTCAATGCAAAATTTAAATGCTGCAATATAGAATATTTTGCACAAACAAGTAAAATGTGACTACATGACTCTGTTTTCTAGTGTTGCAATTACCACTTTGCTTTTCTTTTACAAGCAAATTAAAATTACTTTCAAGTAAATGAATGTAAATTACAATGTTTACTTGTAATTGACCCCACAGAGGGGGCGGGAAAGTCCTGCTGCTGCAACTGCAGGTAAAAGGCTGTTAGTGATTTCCATGAAGCAGGTGGAGGATAGTGACAGAAGACGAGGCAAAGGTGAGATGCCACAACAAGCTGCCTCCACCTAACAACCTAATTAGACCCATCATCCCAGTTCACTGCCGCTCCGTTTCCATTAAATGACAATCGGCCGCCTCTCGTCTGAAGAAGATCCTCTTACCTCCAGAGTGATGCTCCTCCAAACCGGCAGCTCCTGGCGTCCCTTTTTCCTCTCTCTCCTCCTGATCTACTTGTGCCTTATCTTCCTCCTTTCTGTGAAATTGATTGTGCCCCCTCTCCTCTCCCCTCTCTCTCTCTCTGCTGATGCTGCAGTGATAGAAAAACACACCCTCCTTTGGCCGCGCTCTCTCCCTCCTCTCACTGACTCTCATTGGCTGCCTGTTAGGGGTGACATCACCCTTCTTCTTTGCCTGCCTGCCTCCCTTTCTCCTCCTCCGTTCCCTCCCTGCCTACCTCTCTCTCTCTCTCTTCACCTCAGTCTCTGTGGATTCTGACCATTCCTTTATTGTGCTTCTCTTCCATCCTCCCTCCTGTCCCCTATTCACCCATTTCTCTTTACATGGTCAGGGTTATTACATCCAACAGCTTCCCTTATTTTGGCTCAAGCAGGTATGATGATGCACACTGAGAACATTGCCTGTGGCCCTTTAACACTTCTCTGTTCTACTGCTGCTTCATTTCAGGCGCTCATGTTCACATATCACAAATATATTTGGTTTTTCAAATTTTTCCACGCCAACTTTTAATTCACTAGATAGGGACGTTCAGCAGAAATTCAGCTCTGTAAACATCGCCATGCTGAATGTTATATAAAATTTAAAAAAAAATGTGTCAGGAATGAGTTTTGTCTTTTATCTAAGTTGGGGTGATGATGGTGGCGATGCACAGTTTTCTGGGTAATAAAGAGCTGTGCGGTCTAGGGATCTCTTGGCTGTGCTCCTCATTGTTGCCAGAGAGAAGATAACAGAGTTGTTAAATGTCATTGGGCGGCTTTAATCCAGCACACACGCTGATAAAGATCTTTTGTTTGACATGCTTTTATCTGCTGCTCCCTGATTAATACTAATTTATGTTTTCCGTCGTTTGCCTCCGCTCCCCCTGCAGCTTTATCTGCTTTTCTGATATTTTCAATGCTCTTTCATTTCCTTTGAACAAACTGTATAAACAGGTGCTTGATGTTTGTGAAGTCCCCACACCCCCACCCTCCTCCAGAAGCCCTTTAAATCCACTAAACAATTTCCACCCCGCTCAATTTCACACTTCTTCGACACAAAGCAGCTGGGAAATTTTTCATTTGTTGCCTGCAGATGGTTGAGCTGTTTACCTCTCACTGTTCTCAGATTACACCTGCGACAACTGCAGGTTTTATTCTCTGCGTTAACGCTCGAGTCTGAAGCCTTTGAGCACATCTGTCAGTAAACACTGTGAAGTTTAGCAGATATCAAAAAGACAGGAGGGCTTTTTGTTTTTTGGAGTAACTCTCCCGAGTTCCCTGTTAAAGTTAAGACAGGTCGTCACCTTCCCTCTGACACTTGTGGTTGAGCTGTAGAGAGATTCCCTGATCCAATCCATTTATTTTCTGTACAATATTCAGTTTAGGATTGTAAAATATTAAAGAGTGAAGGTTTTAAACTGAAGGTCATAAACAGTGGTCTATGTTCATTCAGTCTTGCTGTCTTTTTCTGGACAATGACAACAGAAACTGGCATTAAATGTCTGCAGGTTAATCACAATACATTTTATAAACAGATCAATTACAGAGATGAACACTCAGTTGATTGTGGATCTGATTCCCATTTTGGGAAGTCATACAACGAGCTACGATCCCTCTTGATCAAATCAAAATTAAGCGTGAGCAATCTCCTGTTTTTTCAGTCATATAATTGGATTTATTTACTGTAGACTGTGAGTGGATTACAGAAAAGTGCTTTGAATAAACCATTTTCAAAGCAGGGACAAAATGTCACCATATGTTCAATATGAGACGTCCTGTAGAGCCATTTGTAGTCAAAAATGTCACGTATGAAAAGACTAAAACTTCAAAAGTCCATAATAACGAAGGGTTCAGTTGACCGGCAACAACAAAAACACAGAGATGCACTTGCACCGAATACTTCTGTCCTTGCTTCTGAAATAAGAACAGAGACAATTAGCCCAGTCACACACATACAGTCCACGTCTCTTCCCAAAAATAAACCTCAGAAATGAGGACATTAGCCATGTCCGGTTCTTAATCCCCCCCCTCCCGCCTTACTCCTGCTGGCTTGCTGCTGTTTTCCCATTGTGTTTCCCCAGCCTGAGGTCTGCCAGCGGGTCCATCTGCCCCCGGTGTCCACGGTGCTGCCAGGCATTTGGACAAAAGCTGCCACAGCAGCAGACAGCATGGGAATAATGATGGATGGTGCGAGGCAGGTGAGATCCTCCGCCGCTGTTCCCAGCAGAGGGTTGATGGCTGAAGGGAGGCCGAGACATGGAGGGTCAAATCTGTATCTGCTCAGCTGCCAAGAAGGAAGACAATAACTAGGAGAGGACATGAGGAGAAAGGTTCGTTCCTCATAAGATATATTTAAAAATCAGTCCGACACATTTTGCAGCAAAGCTACTAAAACCGAATCAGTGGTCAGATGCAAGTAAATCACTTTTCATCTAGGAAAAGATAGCTCTCTCAGATCGATCTGTTGTGAAAGCACTTGGTCCGTCTCATCTCCTTAAGTCAAGAGCTTCATGTCTCCTCGACCTTAATGAGTAGACCTCTACTCTGCCGCTACACTCCCAGCCTTTCATGCGTGAAAGACTTTTTACCTGCCCACATTAGAGGATCTCTTCCCATCTTACTTCATCCGGAGGTCTGAGCTGTGAGTCAGGAGTGAGAGAGACAGTTTATGAATGAACGACTCGAAGCCTGGAGTTGGAGGAAAAACAGATGCCATCAGCAGAAGACGAAGAGACAAAGGGGAAGACGGTTCCATCAGCTTAAAAAGCCAAAAGCAATATAGCAAATGCCTGCAGTGAGGAGGAGGCAAGAACCCAGATAGAAAGCACAACACATTAACGTTCACAGAGGAAGAGAGAGAAGCAAAACGCGGCAGCAACAGAGCACAACCAATGGTTACCTTCAGATTGGGCTTCTTTGGCTTTCAGACCTGCCTTTGAATTGTTCACAGTGAAGATTCAGCAAGGTGTTGAAAACATTTTGAGATTTTAGCCCATATCAACACGATAGCATCACGCGGTACCTGCTAGCTTCACATTCATGCAGAGATCTTCCTGGTACACCACATTTAAAGATTCTCTCTTTGGAGTGAGATCTGCTGAGGAAGGTGGCCATGTAGTCATATAGGTATGAACATGGTCAGCAACAACACTTAGGAAGCCTGTTGCATTGGGCTGTGCAATAAATCAATAGCCATATTGACACAAAACACGTTTGTTAGAATGCTGAATGATTTCACTGAACTCTGACACAGAACCGCACAGCATTCTGGGGGATGTAGGCAGAGAAAAGGCTTTAGCTGCTCAACCTCTCAGTGCGAGTTAAGCTAGGTTAGGAACAATATAGTATTGTGAAATATTGACATTTTTGTTGCATTTCCCAACACTGTGAAGCTTTCCTGGCAGCATTTCTAAGGTCTTTTCCCAGGAAAACTGGAAAATTGTCCAAATCTTCAGGAATTCCCCCAAAACTATGGATAAATCCAACAAGCTCCATTGTTATCAGCCATCTGTGAGTCAACTTCTTCACATAGTTTTAGTAAAATGTTCCAATGCAGATGTCTTTGAACGCCTCTGAATGCACCACATGTCTAGCCTCGGAGTAGATGTGGTGTTTTTCTTCTTTTCATGCAGTTATGGTGGCAAAACATGAAACTGCTGCAGCGCAACTTACTCAGCAGGTTGTTGCTAGGCAACCAAAGAATGAGTGCGTTAGTTGATGCCACTAACCCCTGTGACGTGACCAAATGCTCCCGATATAGGGCTTTTTGTCAGTTTAATGCAACCAACGTGCAGAGCACATAAAACAAATTCAGGTTTTTCACAAGAATCAGCAGAAGCTAAGCAGATATAAAATATGCAACAGCTCAGATTAATTGTTTTGAGGTCAGCCAGTTTCGCAGTCATTGTTGTATACAAGCAGACACAACAATGGAGACATCAGAGTTCTCGTTTTTTGGTTTCTCCAAAACCGTATTTTCTATCAACAGGAGCTTATCAGAGGGATTTTTACCTAATCAGGGGTCATAATCAAATATTTCTTGAGAAGCAAAAGAATAATTTGAAACAGGGTTCAGCATAAAGTCTTTAGTGAGCAGTGTAAAATTAAATTAGATGTGACATTGGAGCATTTTATGATGTAGCATGAACCAGTTATAATAAATTTTAGGTACATTTGACACTGACAGACAAATACACCAATCCATCACAACTGCTTCTAAATGTAATGAAAATGCATTCACATTGAAAACAGCATATCAGTGGTTATCATTTTGATTTCTGTTTTGTAGTTCTCGGGTTAATGTTAATGTGACAAAGTAAAGAAAAAAAAAAGAGAGAGAGCAAGAAAAGCAGTCATACACCAGAGCCACGGATGAAAAGTGAGCTCTTTTTCTTCTAGATTACTTGGTATCTGATGTTGTCCTGGCTTTTGGAGGAGCATTGATCTGCTTAAAGTCATTATGTGGGCAGAAGGTCAGCCAGCCGATTCTGACCTGGAGTTAATCACTTGCTAATTGAAGGGAAATGACTCTGATTTAGTTTCCTGCCATCTTTCGAGTAGCCATGCAGCAAAGTGTGGCCAACACATACCATGATGGATGTGAACTGCGTATAGAAATCATTTCCTTTTTCTTTTTTTACTTGGAGCTAATGCATATAGCTTCTTTAAAGCCATGCTTGATGTGGACATTTCTTAACTTACTGGGTTATGTTTCTAACTCCAGATTAGAAACATAAGACCCAATAACTATTAATTAGCTTAAAAATTTTAATTAATAAGTGTCAAAACATTTTAAAATTGAGTCAATTGTGGAAGCCATCAAAGCAGAAGTTATCATACACTAAATATATATTATTCAGGGATGATTGTGATCCTAATATTTATTAATGTCTGGCATACAAACATATTACATAACAGATCTAATCTAATAATCAAAGTAAAAATAACATTTATCAAATTAGATTTTGATTACCTTCTTACTGCCTCCAGTGTTTAATGACCAGAACTGAAGAGAAGAGGAGGAGATGTGTAGCGGAAAAGAAAATGCAACACCAGAGGATGGGTACTCATGGGAAGGATGTCAGATCAAACAAATTCAATAAAGACAATATTTTTCAAGCTTCAGGATGAAATTCTTTCATATAAAATACTAAACTCAAAAATTAGCAATCTTAAGAAATTTGAGAAAAGATGAGAAACGAAGTTATTGACAACTACTAGTGTGGAAAGACTCACAAAGCCATGTTTTAGGCTTTGTAAACAGTAATATGAAAACATCAAAATATAAAATACCGCATACCTGGTTAGAGCTTCTTCTGCACCGTTGTGGCGTGTTGCGGAGGAGGTCAGCCTGTGGTTCTGTTGTGGAAGTCCAGGTCACTTCAGGTCATCTGCATTGCCGGGTCTGGTGCTTCTCATCTTCCTCTTAGTGATTTCATTTTGTCTCTATGGGATGCAGATCAGGTCAGTTTGACGGCTAATCAAGCGCAGTAACACAGTGACCACTGAAACAGCTTTTGGTACCTTCAGCAGTGTAACTTTAAACAGCCTTTGCTTCGCAGCCCTCTCAAGATATTTAACACCGCTGCTTGTGCCTTTTTTGTGCTACACTTTTTCCTTCCACTCAACTTTCCATTAAAATTCTCAGCTATAATTCTCTTTAAATAGCCAGCTCCTTAGGTAAAATCTTTTTTTTTTAATAAGAAAGGATTGGTCTTTAGTAATATTCCACTTAAAAAACAAATGTTTAGTTGTCAGCCATGATAATAAAAAAAGAAAGCAATCCACATCATTCGAGTTTCCTTTTGCGACATTTCATTGATATTTCAATACATAGAGATTCATGTGCATGGTGTCCAGTCACCTGGGTTTTTATAAACATGTTGCATAATGTATAATCTGTTTACACAGGGATCCCTCTGCTGTATTTACAGATAAGTCGTTTATTTAGGTGGAGCGTCTAACCGTTCTCTGGTTATTGCAGCTTCTACATTACATCTCTTCCAGTGGTTCAATATTACTTCTCCAAATGACAGCCTTAAGGAGCTGACCACATGACACGATCTCTAATGTGACGAGGCTGAGTTTCATGCAGTGGCGCGTCTCTTCTAAAATGCCACAAGGTGCCCACCGCTGTGCCCCCGAGGGGAGGTGAGCCAGAGGCTTCTCGGGGTGGGAGCTGCAGACAGGTAGCGACTGCAGAGCCACGGAGGTAATAGAGACAATGACCTTTAATGTAGGCAGACTGTCAGTTCTAGTTTGGTGTGGACTGAGCAGCTTCTGTGGTCGAGTCTGAGAACAAAAGCCACACGCACCCAAACTGAAGGATCCATCTATCGGTGAAAAAGCCAAGAACTGAGTTTTGTCGTCGCTCTCCTCCGTGAACTTCATCCTCACGGGCAGAGCAGAGACGGCAGCCTAATCAGGAGGTGGTGATGACAACGCCGACAGATTGGGAATGTGACATAACACCCTCCTTAAGTTGTCACACTGCTGTCAAAACTGGGGGTGGTCCTGTCCACCTTGATATATCAAGCTTCTCCTTCGTCCACACGTCGGGTGTAAATGGTTCACAACAGTTTGCTGTGAGAAGCTCCCAAAATAAAAAAAATTAAATAAATAAAGTGTGAGAAAATACAAAATCTTCCACAGAGATACAGCGTTTTGAATATCTACGAAGAATAAATTACTGAAATAACAAATTAAAAGGAATTTTGGAATTTAAGCCTAAGTTTATTATTCAGTATTCATCAAGCCTTATTTTATTCCACCGTTTTTGTAAATGAAATGCCTGATTGGACAAGAGGCTGATTAATTTTGCAGAGAAAGTTCAAAGCACTATGATCAGTTTCCTAAATGCATCTCATGATGATTTAAAAATTAAACCATTTAGTCTAATCAACTGAATTTTTTTTTCCTCCACTTTGCCCATATGGGCTCTACACTAAAAGAAAAAAAAAAAAAACATTTCATCATTTCACTGAGTGAGTGCTGTTGCATGTGATTTATCCTACAGCCCCAGAAAGCAGCAGCACTAAAATGTATTAGGCTGAGATCCTCCTGGCTCATGTACAAAGTACTCATTATTAATGAACTCCACCAGCCTTCATTTCCTCCCCAGCTAAAGTGGCAAGAACAAACATTTTAACTGAGCTCTGAGGCACAAGAAAAATGAACAAACTATTTTTCAAAACCTAAAATACTGATGCACTCTGAATTTTTCACATCCTTCACTTTGATACTCCTAATTGAGAAAGATTGCAACATTAAAAGTTCCGCAATTAGAAAATAAAAGTTCAGACAAAGAGAGCATTAATGACAGAAGCAGCCAGTAACTCTGGAGGAGCTTCAGGGAGCCACCGCTCAGTTTTAGAAATCAGATGGTAATAAAACTATCAGCCGTGAACCCAGAACTCGCCATCGCAACTTTGCAGGGATCCCAACAGTTTCATGTGATAAGATGAAACTAAAAAGTAAATGTTTGATCTTTATGTGAGATCCTGTGTGTGGAAGACGACTATCAAAATATAAACCACATACCCAGACTGAAAACTGATGGTGGCAGCAGCAGCATCGTGCAGTGGGGAGGCTTTTCTTCAGCATGGAAGCTGGTCGGAGGTGATGTTAGAATAGAAGTTACATAAAGTGCAAACCTGAAAGAAAATCTGTTGGTTTAGGAAAAGAATGACCATACGCATACAACCAGAGCTACAATGGAACGCCTTATAATCAACAAATAGATGTTCAGAAATGTTTTCCTTGCAACCTGACTGAGTCTGGGAAGTTTTAGAAAGAAAAACATGCAAAGATTTCAGACAGATCTGAATAAACAGTCATTTTCTTTCCATATTACGATGACGGACTACTTCACATTGGTATATCACATAAATACATTGAACTTTGCTGTAGTTGTGAATTACAGTTGACGGGGTTATTAACACCGTTGCAGTGTACTGTCAGGTGTCAAATATGTGTGCTGTACAGAGGTTAAAGAAATAAGCAGCTCTAAAAATAAAAACGTTAGAGTTGTTGCAACACTCAAACCATCTTTTGCCAAAGGATCTAGATATCTCTAGCTGACAGTTATAGGAAACTGATTACTTTTATCGTTGCTACACAATTTCTGAGAAATAACCAATTCTGTTTTTTTGAGGTTTGCAATGAAATCCTTTGCTATGTAAATTCCATGCATGGATTATATTCCCATGTATTTGCAAATCAAAACCTCAAGACAGCAACAGATGCTTGAGGAACACCGACATCAATTGAAGTCACAAACGCTTCATAAATAAAATAATGTGGCTGGTCAACACATTGTGGAAAAAAATAAATTCCTGCATGAAAGCTCTGTAATTTCATTCATCATGCCTCAGCACGCACCAAATCAGACATGGAGGCTCCCTATTCCGCCACTGGTAGAGTTCAGGTTCCCTCAGTGAAGGCTGAGGTGGGGGAGGGTTAAGCAAGCAGCAGAGAATCATCGGTGGGTGGGCTGCGTTCGATCCCCACTGTTGTAGGGACTCCTAGGGCGGAACTAATTCAGCACGCAAGAGCGGTTAAAAGAAGGTGAATACACAGGGGGACAACCGGGAGGAAAAGCGGGAGCGACAGGTGCAGGCATGCAAGAGCTGAAGTGGAAGGAAACCCCGAGCAGGCAGAGCGCGGCTTTGGCTGCTGCGGCGGTTTCACAAAGCGATCCGTTTCCAGCCCCAGATGAAAGGAGACGTTTTTCCTACTGAAAACAGTCTCTGCTGGAGAGCCGTGAACTTTGAGATAAACGTAAGGTGAAGAGTAGTTCTCCGTTTCTTTGTGGTTTCTAGAGAACTAAGCAGTGAATGACAGGAGATCAGGATGCACTAACTGGTCGTTCACTGAAATATAAACTTCAGTGTCTAATCTCCTGAAACGATCTTGAATGCACCACGCTGATCTAAGACTCATCCATCTTCATACATCTGAGATTTCACAAGAACATTCGAGGCTAAATTGTAAGATTAACAGGTAAATATTCAGTCATGATCAGTAAATTAGAACATATGTGGCCTGTCAGATTAAAAAGTGTTAACTCAAATAACCTTGAAGCAAATAAAGTTTTCATTAAGCAAACATTTCTCTATGAAATTTTTTTAATGTTCTGATATACTCTAATTTTAAATGTCATTTTCATTACCTGTGAGTGGAAAATCATAACAGAAATAAAAGCTTTTAAACATCCATTTGCGTATAATCTGTTCCACTTAATGATAAAATTTCTGAAATAAATGAGCTTTTTCAGTAATATTCTAATTTATTGATGGGTCAGTATTGTATACCAGAATGTCATCAAGAAGTAAATTTATCTCAAAACGTGAAGCAAATGTGAAGTGTTTCTCAATTAAATTAGATGGATATGAATTTAAGCACATAAAAACTTACACATGAAATGTTTTATAGAAAATGTGTTCATGCATTGTACTGTAGATGGACTGCGCTACTTCTGCATAAATTACTGCACCAATGCAGTGAGACATGGAGATCAGCACGTCATGCTGCATCTAACCTAGGGTGCTTTATTAGAGTTCTCCATCTTATCTGCGTGGATCTGATGTCTCAACTTCCTCTGATCAATACCCCTGTAGATTCCTTATGGTTTTTATAAGGCTAGTTTGTTGGCCGATCAACAGGGTTACCATGGTCAAGTTTGGCAGTGCAGGCAGACAACAGGTCCTGCAGTAAAAGGGAGAATCTGCAGAGGTGAGCATGAAGTGCGCCAACATTTCTTATGCATGTGGTTCCTCCTTCCACTAAATCTTTCATGTTTTCCCTGAACTTCTTCAGCTGGTACACTCCTTGTTGAGGGAATAGGTGACTGCCTGTTGGCACGCTGACTGTTCTATCAGCGTTCTACCCCTTGACAGTGTGGTGCAGAAAAAAAAATACATTTCTGAATTAGTTTTATTTTTCACTGGTGTCGATTCTCAGAAATCCAGGATGTGACAATCCTAACTTCTTCAGTAGAAGGTAATGATCATCATTAGAAATGTTTGAGACAGATCTTCAAGTTGAAATGCCTTACTGAAATAAATCATTGATATAAACAATCTTTTGATGCTATTCCAATTTATTCAGTCATCTGTAGAGAAGCTTGCAACTAGTTCCACTGCTCTCACCAACATTCCCAAGCGTGTTCAAAATATCGCCCATGTGCAGGTGGAACTTACTAATCTTGCTATGTCAACCAACCTGCCTGCTCTACCTGGTGTCCAGGTCCAGTCCTGCAGGTTTTAGAAGAGTCTCTGCTCAAACTCAGCTGATTCAAACAGTCCATCTATGTCCTCAGCATGCCAAAGGTTTGCAGACACCTGCAAATCAACCATCGTTTGATTGAGGCACCAGGATGAGAACTAAAACGATACAAGCCCTCGAGGACCAACTTTAGATACCAAGATTTGAGTTTATCGTCTATAAGTAAATGTGTTTCTTATGATGTATAGTTTCCCTCACCCTTTAACATCCTGCTGTATGCTTGCTGCTTAAAAGTGATTAGTGCTGATCATGTGAACCACTTCACATCTGTGATGTTTGGATCTGATCAGTCAGACACAAATACTGATTTAAATCCTGATGCACTAGTGAAATAGTGAAAAAAAAGTTTCTGCGACGTGTTTGCAGAAGTTCGATAAAGATGGAACCTCCACTTTAATGCTGTTAAGATGTCCAAGCACAGTGAAAACATGTTTTCTTATGGTCTCAACTAAGCTTGAAAGTTCTTTCATATGAGTATAAAATGTGAGCAAAGATCTATTTCTAGGTAAAGGATGATATTTTAGAAAATGTCAGCTTTGTCGCCTCTTCCTCAGGAGTGAAGGATGCTCTGGAATAGGACATATTCAGGGGTCGTTGGGGAAAAAAAACCCTGTAAAGAAGTTTCAACCCTAAGGCTTCATGCAGTGCAGGATGACATCACACTGAAGTGATTCATTGCTCCATATGGAGTCCAGCTATGGCGACTGTAGTCTGACACATTCACTTGTAAGGAAATAAACTGCAAACAATGGCTAAAACACTTTTAAAGAGACAATGAATGAAATTTTATGCATTTATTCATGTAGTTATTCCACTCTGATTCAAAGGCTCAAGGCTGGGTCAGCGGTTTAATAGCCAAAAATACTCTAGAATTTATGGTTAATGTTTTTAAATCATTTTAAGGTTTTCTCTTCATTGTTTGTACCATCCTTCCTTAAAAATGCCACAAAACTTTGAAAAGTGCATTTTGGTGAATATCTCCAAAACTTCGAGTTGTTCATACCCTCCCCCCCCCACCCATAAAAATGTCCCCCATTGTCAAGGCTTGTGATGTCACAAATTTGCAACAGGAAACCACCAACATGTTTTTTTTTCCCCAAAGGTTTTATAGCCATCCTGTTCAAACAACATTCTTTTTTTTTTCTTTTTACACAGCCAGAGAACAAAAAAGATTGAACATAATAAACTCCCAAACCTTTTGTACAGAGAAATCAAACTAAATGAAGAAAACATCTCTTATTAGTCCATGAATCCTTGCTTGCATTTGCGATAAATTGGGAAGGGAGACACAAGCGTGTCCAAATGAGGCTCTCTGTGTTGTACGCAATATCAATCAGTCTATTTCACTCGGTGGTTTTATCGGTTTTATATGGAATAGAAACCAGCGAGACTAGGCCATTCAACAAGTAATCCAGTAATGTCTATGATAGTGTGTGCGTGCGTTCAGAGGTTATCAGTGTGAATGTGTCAGGAGTAGGCAAACTAATTAGGTGTATGCATGTCTGAGTCTCATGATTTAAGCCAGTCCGAACCCCTCTGAGCATTCCTGAATGGCCAACAGCAGCATGTGTCTCAGCTTCTCGTAGCTCTCGTAGGCTGGAAGGTCAAGCTGGTTAAAGCTGAGGAGGGACAGACGAACAAAAACAGTTTAGTTTAGCTTCGTTTAGATGTTCAGAAGCGACGCGATACTGAGCCTGCTTCTTGCTTACCAGGTATGAGCAGATGGCAGACGGTCAGTTGATCGATCATCGCGGTGAATCTGGAACTTCTGGATGCCGTTCATGCCTTCTAAAGCAGCGAAACCCTGGAGGGGAACCTTGGATGTGCCGGTAACAAACTGCAGGAACTTGGCTCGGTCTGCCTGATCAAAGGACCGCAAGGCTCTCCAGAACCACTGGATCTGCCACGCAAAAGACAAAATAACAAAAAGTAAGCATTTTTGCTTAAGAAACACTTTTTTCTGTAGACCATTCTAAATTTTGTAGAAACTAATTTTCTGCAAGTTTTAGTCAAATTTAAAAAGCCTTTGAGACATTTTTTTAAAGCTTTAATTTTGAACCCACATGTACTTTTAAAATGATACTTTAACAACTTATGTTTAACACTAGATAAAGTTAGAACCCTTTGATTCATTTCCTCAAATAAGTTAGAAATAGTGAAAGGTTGGTGGAGAGTTGGAAGGACGGAGGGCAAAGTTCAGGTCTTTAAGTTTGCTCACAGCAAAAAGCAAAAAACGACTACTTCAACCAGAACCAGAACAAACCCAATGAACGAACGCTTCCACAGTATTATGAGGGGGAAACAATTAAAAAGAATAATCAAGTAATTAGCAAGAGTAAACCTGAGACCTAACAAAATGTAATTAAAGAAACATTGTGGAAACTTGCATATTTAAGACTTCTCAAAGCCTAAAATTTAACTTTTTAAGGAGCTACAGTAAAAGTATCTTGTGTTTGGTATCACTTCCTCTCAATCCCAACTCCAACTTGTTAAAACATTTTGAAATTATTAGGACTGTTTTTTACTGAACTTTACCTGAATAGAGCTGGATTGGTATTTATGATATTCAGTGTTGGCCTTCAGGTCATCGATGTCGATGGTAGGCAGGCCAGAGATGAGCAGCTCCAGCTCCTGTTCTGTGAAGATGGAGATCAGTCTCTTGGGGATGATCTCATAGAACCCTTCAAGGAAGGCTGCCAGTTGTTTGCGGATTGCGCCTAAAAATAAAAATAAATACAATTAAGGCCAAAACAAAAACAGTCTGAGAAAAAATTTGCTTGAAATCGTTACATTTTTCGATTTAAAGGCTTATGTAAGCGTAATACAGGTACAGAGGTCGTGTTCCAGCAGCTGTCTGTCGGATATTTAAGAAAAATTGCTGCCATCTAGTGGCTGTGTTTCTACATAACACCTTTAGTCAGCATGTGGAAATTTAATACAATACTAACTTGTCAAACAAGCACAAATCTCCACTGTTGTTTACTCCTTAGTGTGACAAAGACCCTCATTGTTTGGGGACGTAAATATTCAGAAGCTTACCAGTCATTTTCATCTGGCACACCAGATGAACATACTCCTTCTTATTTTCCTCTGTGACAAGAATGTTGGCGCCGTTCGGCTTGAGGTCTCTGACTTCACACACTCCAAACTCTTGGACCTAAAACCAGCAATAGTTCCAAAATATAACTTTTACATCTCAAATTAGGTTGATTGTATGGTCAAGTTCTATCTAATGGGTGGTGATGAGAAATAAACCACAGATTGAAATATGACCGCTACGGACCTCTGTGCTGAACGTCAGCTCATAGCCCAGTGTGGACACGTCATTCTCCAACAAGTACACCAAACCCTGGAAGAACGGGTAGTCCTCGCTCTCCATGTCCGTGTATCTGTAGAAACAAAAGATGAGTGCAAAACATTGAGAAACTAAAAAAAAATTATATGGGGATGGGGTTAAGTAATTCACATACATGAGGAAATTGTATTAAATTAGTCTTTGTTTTTTGTTTTAAAACAAAGGAATCTGTCCCTTCCATATTCTTGATCCCAGTGAGTCTCAATCTAAATACATCCAAGCCACTAACCCTGCTGCGTTCCAGTTACCTAGGAAGTTGGAGCTGCATTTGAGGTCACATCAGAAGAATCTGTGCTCCAGTTAACAGTCTGTGAAGCAGGAATTTTAACATGGCAATGGCCAAGTAGACATTTGCAATACTTCTTACCAACATCATTTTAAGCTTTTGTTTCCATGAGCAAAAACCACTCAATTTATTCCGTTTAGAATTACATGGCCTACATATAATACTGGTTTTAGACGCACTCTTGCATAAAAGTCTTGTAAAATAAACATATTTCCACCACGTCTTATTACTATTGATGTGAGGAGTGGCCATATTGAAGTCATAACTGGGAGTAGTAGGAGTTGCTCCCACTTTCCCACTGAGAAATCTGACATTGGAGGGCATTCCAGTTTATTTTTTAATTTTTTTTGACTGGGAAGTCAGAATTTTCCAGTTCCAACTACAAATTGAATGCATCATTAAATAATGCCTTCTCAAAAAAAAACCCATCCAACTGTCATGAGAGGGATAGTAGGAAATATTCTTCTTAAAAGATCTTTATGTAGTTAAACATTTAGAAAAACTGTCAATATTTAAAATTTAGGACTGAAGTTAATGATGGCACTCATGGAAATAAATAATTTAAAACTACTTTTTGTGCCCAAGGAATGCAAGAAAAACTACAAACAACTTTGCACAAAAAATTGCCCTGACACCTTTTTTTGGGTTTTAAGATACTAAAAAACAAAATCAAACTGTAAAACTGGCACCTTAGAGGTCAAAATGTAAAAATTTGTCATATAGTGAAGGCTGAGGTTAATAGTTGCTTCATAAAATGGCTTCTATTTAAAGCGTACACAGCTTTAAATAGAAGCATTTGCAACAGAAGGTTTACTGCGAGTGCAGGAGGCTGAGGTACCTGACACTCTTGCCCAGGATGTGTTTGTAGAAGCTGCGAGTGAAGTAGCATTCCAGTAGCCGGTTGTCATACACCGCCTTGGCCACAACACGACCCACGAACTTGAAGTAGCTGAGGTGGTTGGGGTTGCAGTGAGACGAGGGGTTTATGGTGTAGGTGACGCGGTCGCCGGGTGACGTGCGGAACAGGGCGTACATGGGGTTGAACATCTCCCGAGAAATGATCATGTACCATTCCCTGAGCAGGCCACCAGCATCCTGACCCTCCTCCCCTTCAAACACGATGTATCTGCAACAGAGCCAAGGTAGAACGTGGAAGTTCGGTAAAGTGGTTCTGAATTATGGACATGAAGTGAAAACAGAAGCAATAACAGCTTACAGTCTGTTCTTCATGTCCTCGGGGCTCTTGCGGTGCAGTTCCCTGTAGGAGTCCTCAAACACATGATCGCGCCTCACATGAACAGCCATGTCCTCCTTTCTAAGGCCTTCATCCAGTCTTTCCAACTCCTGGCGAAAGTACCTTAAAGTGATGGAGAAAACCAATCGGATTTGATCAAACATCCCTGGTGAACGTGGCACATGGTGACGGTGTGAAATTATTCCTCTTACTTCCTCTTAACATCAAAGTCCAAAATCCGGATGTAGTCGACTAATACTGCGAAGGGCCCGTCAGCCAGGTGAGTGGTCGACTGTCGCAGGATCTGATTAAGCACTGTGCGGTGAGTTTCTAAAAACAAAATCAGTCCTGTTAGAAACTGAACAATGCATTGAAACAAAATTCCCTCTTTTTACTTCAATGTGCTTCAGTCTCACCAGCAAAGCGGAGGAATTTCTGGGTGTCTGGTGGGAGGTTAGAGGAGATGTGCATGGAGGACGGCTCTCTGGAAAAGAACGGGTCCAGGGACGAAGGGGTGGCAGGCGTGAGGGGAGCCGGGGACAGCGGCGGGGGCTCATCTTTAATATGGGACAGCTGGCTCTCCCGCGTGTCCCTAACAGGAGGCTTGCTCTCTCGCTCTGTGGCGTGAACCAGAAAGAAGGCCTCCACAGCTGGCTGGAGCACTGGAGAAACGGATCATCAGTCACTGCTGTGCATCGCCACACCTGGTTCCTTCAAAATAACAGCATTTCTTAAACGGAACTCTACCTACCCAGCACAGCATGCTGGTCATGAGACTCCTCCAGCTCCTTCAGACACTCCCCTAGCATGTCCCACAGTTCATCCAGCAGCAGCTGCTCACTGAGCAGAGGGAGGTCTGGAAGTTTCTCTTCGCTCTCTGATTGAGCGTTTCCTTCTTCGTCTGAAAAGAAAAGGTCAAATATGGACTTCAGAAAGGTGTTCCCCATAGCGAGAAACACCCAACAAATGCTATGAATGGCAATTTTGCATTTATATTGCTAAATATTAGTTCAGCAATTCACAAGAAAGCAACAATTCCAAGTATTTTCCCATCTATGCAGAAAGTGCTTTAATTGTAAGGAAAATGTGCAGTTATTATATTTATAATAATCAAAATATATTTCTTATGTTTCAAACTCAAATACTTTTATAAATTTATAATTACAAATATATTTATAAGCATTTTGATAATACTCAATGATACCCAATTTGCATACAATATCACAAACCATATTACTAAGTCTTCATACCATCACAGGAACAAGTTTTATTAAAATCTATTATAAACAGATGTAATATTTATGGCTATTTATGGTAATTCATACCCAGAGGCGCAGCGTCTTGCTCCAGAGGAGATGGCTGGTCAACATCCATTGGAGATTCATCTCTTTGTGCTGACTGAGCTTCTGGCGCCGACTGAACGTCAGACTGAAGAAAACAAAGACGGACAATCAGCAACAGGAAAACGTATAAGATATAGTCGTTTTTCTACACAAAAATGAAACTCTTATAAGGTTGCCATGCAAAATGACATTCCCATGGTCTACAGAAACAGAGTTTTGAGGGAAGACGGTCAAGGAAAAAGCATTAAGCCACATCTGCCAGCAAATAGACATGAGCAGTGGAGCAAGCAAAACATTCATGGTTAAACAACAGAACCCGTCAATGCAAACACACTGAAACACAATGCAACAAATTACAGGCACATCTGACTGACTGATGGGGCCGTCAACATTCATCATGCCAGTAAAGATGATGTATTGATGCATAAACCAACTGAGATGAAAGCAACTGGATGACAGCATACACAATTATGTTTGCAGATTAAAAAAAAGGATCTGGAAGAAAATATGATTCCACGCAATTTCCATAAAACCTAAACCCAATAAAGCCAGCTTCTAATCAGATGTAGCAAAAAAATCTATAATTAAGAAATTAATTTTAAAGCATTTATCAACATAATGACAGTAGCGAGGATTACACTACCACACAATGTATCTGCTGATTTTAGTTTTCTCAAAGGTTCTTCGGTTTTATAAAAGGCAATATTAAGTAAGTAGGAATATGCCTGCTGTCAGTGCAGCCATGCTAACCGTGGCAGCAGCAGCCGTGCCAGTAGGGGGAGCAGCACCAGTGGGAGCATGGGGGGCAGCCACTGAAGATCCAGCGGCAGATGCAGAAGGGGCGGCAGGTGGGGGGGCCTGTTGTAGCCGACGTGCACGCTGCCCCTCTCTCACCATCTGAATGATGGCGTCGGCCTCAGCCTCAAGCTGCCGCACTGCGGCCTGGATGCTGCTGGCTGAGCCCAGGCTGCTGGAGCCTGGCGTTTGAGCAGATGACAGGTTTTAGTTTACGTTTAGAAAATATTCCATATAGAGCTCGAAGGGATTGTATCTGGAAAATCGTCTTACCTAACCGGCCTGTCTGTTTGGCTTTCTTGTTGGCACGTCGTGTGTCCTCACGCAGCTGGATAATCACCTGCAGCACTCGCAGAAAAAACTTCTGTGTTGATGTTTTGGATGTTAGCGAGCTCATGCAGGGAAGCTGCAACTCGCGTCCCCCCAGAGTGCGCTTCTGTGCTGCCACAATCACCACACTCTCTGAACCATCAAACCTGTGTACCGACCAATAATAAAGTGTGTAACAAACAGTTAGCCTTGTAGAGTAGTAACTGACAAAAATATGTTAAACACTTGTTTATTACGACTTTAAAACTGCCTCTGGGTCTAATGATGGCGTACAACCCACACACACATCACATGCTCACCTGCTGGTCATCTTCCCCTTTAACCTGGCAGATAAGGAGGTGTCCTCTGGAGGTGCGTCTGGAGAATGGGAGTCGGCTTGTGCCTGCCTCTGCTGCTCCAAGTTGTACTCTCTCAGCTCCGCCAGTAACGTGCCTGAGACACACACAAAAAAAATCAAGGTTGCAAGCTTGTTGATCCTTAAATCAACAAGGAAAGGATGAAATGTGTGAAGTACTTGACAGTACTGACCAATCTGCTTGCATAGAGTGTATCCGAGGTGTCTGGCTCCACTAAGGAGCAGTCTGAGCACCGTGTCTCTGGTGGAGCCGTCTCCTCTAGATAGCTGCAGCAAAATGTTAGCAGCGTCCTCTAGTCCCTCCTCTGAACATGAGTGAGATGTCAACACCTTGGAGAGACGGAGGAGAAACATTTTCAAATCATCAAGATTTTAAGAGATCGGCTAAGACTCAGAGTCCTATTTATTGCCAGCACTAAGCATAAACTGCTATATTAAACCTCGGTTGTAATGAGCTTAAGCACAGTATTATATCTAATATTATGACAGACACTTCAAGTGAGAAAGGAAGTGGTTGAACTGTTGTGTTTTTTGACAGTGATTAACATCTCTGTCATAAAGAAAGAGTAGGATGACTTGGGCAGAAAACTGTTTCAAAAGACAAGATACAATAAATATTGTAAGAACTGCAAAAACATACAGTGAATGGCTAAACAAGTCATTATTTTAGGAACCCAGATAGTCATTTCAGGGACAGCTTCAGGTTTTAAGATGATATTTCCATCAATTGCAATAGGCTTATCATTGCTACTTACACTATGAATCAATGAATCTTTCGTCTTTACTTCCAGTCAGTAAAAACATATTCTGTCTCATCACATTTATCTTATTTTAAAAGGAACGTTTTACAAAAAGAACAAAACAAAAACCAACAGGATTATGAGATCCCATCATACCTCCACAGATAGTTGAAGTTGTTTCTCTGTAAGTCCTGCAGAGGCCATCTTGTCGCTCTCTGTACTCACAGAAGAGATCCTCTGCTTTCCTATAAAATGTTTCACACCAAAAGTCCAACATCTTAATTTCTGACTAAATGAGCTGCAGAGCCATGTGTGGATAAACTTGGGCACTTTATGGGTTACCTGTAGAGGTTATTCCAGTGGATGGTGGTATAGAGATGGTGGTAGAAGAAGCCTGTGAGACGGTTATGCTCGTTCCTGAGGAAGTTCCCTGGGCTACGGCTCCTCCTGAGACAGCAGGCACCGTCACAGTGGAATGAGCAGAGCCCACCAACGCTGGACCCTGTGTCGTGATCGACAGTGTGGACCCTGAGCTAGCTATGTTCGGGTTGGCGGTCTGTGGGGTGGGGTGTGCAGCAGGCACCTCCGTCGCCTTGTTGTCAGGCAGGGCAATCGATATGAGGGAGAGAAGGCGCAGCAGCTTTTCTGTGAGCAAGGAGCTCCGCCTGATAACGGGATGCGACAGCATGTTCATCAGCTGGCCAAGAGGGGACGTCTCAAGGCTGAACTGCGCTCCGTCGGCCTCCGCACCGCCGCCCAGGGGCACCGTCTTCATTGAGGCTTTTCCCTTGCGGCTGACGTTCATGTTGTCGAGCTTAACGAGCAGATCCCAGAAATCCGTGGAGATGCCTAAAGACTGAGGAGTTGCTATAGAGGAGCTCAGGGAGTTCTGAGTATTGGGGTTACTCTGAGACTGAGAGCCTGACCTGGAGCTACTCACTCCACTTCCTCCCCCAGAAAAACCTGTACAAAGGCGAGAATCCAGATCAGAGGAAGCTGCTGAAATGTCCTTACATCGCTGCTGGGTGAAGTGGCTTGGAAACACCTGCAGAAACACACAAGAATGAGGAAGTATTATAAACTAATATTTTATATTAAGAACTATTGATTAAATGAATGGAAAGCTAACCTTAGCTAGCTGGATTAGTGTATCCAGGACATGTCTGCAAACCACTGGAGCAGCCTGAGGGTGGATGTGAACCGTGGAACCTCCGCCTGCTGCACACGTGACTCCTGCAGCACTGCCCGGTACTCCTAGTGCTCCGGATGCCGTAGAGCTGCCGGCTGAATGCCGGTCGCCGTGCTTCCTGCCTGACACCCGCTGGATTTGAAAAATGTTTGTCCGACAACCCAAAGCTGCATCCATAGAGACGGAGAGCCAAGAAAGCTGGCTGGAGCTCCGAGACTCCACCCTATTCAGCAGCTCTAAGGAGGATGATGACGATGAGGCGGCTGAACCTTTTCCCCCACAGCCGCCCTGGTTGCTCCTTTTTCCACGGGAATCCTCCAGACGAGCCGTCTCCAGACAGACCTCACTCTCGCTGCTGCGCTGCAGGATGGACAGCAGGCTGCGGATGACCCATCCACGGGTCTGCGAGTGGTAGCAGAGGTTCCTGAGCACACGGTGCAGGCGGCTGGTGTTCAGCTTTGGTTCGTCCACAAACAGCAGAACCAGCAGGCAGGACAACGCCTCGTGGTCCAGCAGCAATCGTCCGCGAAGACGCAACAAAGAATCTACGCTGGAACTGGACGGTCTGAAGACGACAGAATAGCCATGTGGTTTAGAAAGCATGAATATTTCTAAGGTATCTCATACTAAATCTTGCATTACAGAAAGCCAAATGTTTCCACACCTGTGGTTTGTTCCTCCCCCCATCTGAAACGGTCCTCCTCTCTGGACAGCCAGGCGGGTGTACTGGACACCTCGGTTGCTTCCCAACCGGCTGGTGAAGGCAGGCGAGCGCAGGATGGCCGAAAGGGCTGAAGATGAGCTATGACCGAACAGCCTCTCGTGCATTAGCTGTCTCTGACGCACCTCTTGCTCCCTACGCAAAGCAGCTGCCTCAGCAGCGATGTCTGGCGGCATGACAGCCAGAACACTGTCCTCCATGTCCTCAAGAACGCTCCGCCGGAGCTCTGAGGGCAGCGTCTGGATGAAAGTGACCGGATCCAGAGGAGTGTCTCCCTGTGGAGGCTGCTGTGCTAGCTCCCTTCGCTGCTGCTCAGCTCGCTGCTGGGCAAGAACCTAAGGCAAAAAAATGATTAAAATCAGACTTAGTTGGAAAATTGCATCTCAGAAGGTAAATTCTTGGTTTCCCATAATCTCACCTCTTCCTGAATAGCAGGCGGCAAAGCTGCCAGGAACTCAGGGCTGACCTCTGTAACCCCCGGACCTCCGAGCACAGGCGCGTTAGAGGAGGGTAGAGTTGTGGCAGCAGGAGGACGTGAAGGAGGTCTGATGCCGAGCTGATTCTGAAGGACCTCTCGACGGATGTCTTCTGGAAGGGCCGCAAGGAAAGAAGGATCCACACCTTCTGGCAAATTGATTCCTGTAAAGAAAAACAACAACATGAAATGCAGTTGTGAAGACATCATACTCAAAATTTTTATATTATATATATATATATATATATATATATATATATTTATTTATTTATTTTTTTTGCAACTTATTGTAATGATAACATAAGTGACTAAAAATTTATCTTGTTTTCACTGCAAACAATCTCAGCCTCACAGAAACACATAATTGAAAAATTCTTTGATTATTATTTAGGGCAACTTGTTTGTTGTACTGTTACAAATATTAGAAAATAGCCTTTTCTATTGGCTGCACTGAAGCATATTAAAATCTTTACCAGCTAGTGGATCCTCCTCCTCGTTGCTGGTGGATGGAAGAGGCTCTTCCTGGATGGCCTGGGATTGGCTGTCAGCACTGTCGCTCCGAGGCATCGTCTCTCCAGGAGATGAAACAGATGTAGAACTGATAAAGCAACAGAAAACAGACATTATTTAATGTTAATACCCAAAACAATATAAAATCAAATACAAGTGATAAGCATAAAAGTTTTATTATAATCATGTACTTGATAAAAATGCAATTTAACAACAATGACAAAGAATAAGTCATACAGGCAATGTGGTTGATCTGAAATATACAATTTTCCGTACCCAGTCTCTGCATCTGTCTGCCGATCAGTCATCCCACTCTCCCTGCTGCCAGATAACTCCTGGGACAGCTGGGGGGTCTGCGAAGGATTGGGAGCAGCTTCTTCCTGAGTAGCAGATGCAGGGCTGCTGGTATCCATGGGGGATCCTTCCAACTGCGACACGCCAACCGCTACAGGCTCAGTGCTTTCTACAATATCTGGGCTTAGCGAGGCTGAGGAGAGAAAAGGGTGACCTATAACTTCCCTCTCTGGGTTTAGAACATGAAGAAAGGTTTCCAGAAACAAATGCCCTTGTTGTTGGCGACTGTGTAAATAATCTGTTTAAAGTTAGTCTACCTTCCCTGCCTTCATCCAATGCTCCTCCTTCACCACCTCCTCCCCCAACTCTCTCACCAGTTGTAGGAGCCGGGGACATTTCCATCTGAGAAGCTTCTGTTTCGGTGTTTGGTCTCTGACTTTCTGACAGGGTGGGAAGTCCAGCCCCGGCCAGAACAGCCAGTGAGCTGGCGTGCGTCTCAGCCAGGAGCAGGTCAGCAATTGGCTGGTGGACTTGTTGACTAATAGCGGTCTCCAGGGAGACCAGGGCCTGTTCGTGGGGGGCAGGGGTGGTGGGAGTGACCTCTCCAGATGGGGGAGCAGTGAGGAAGCCTTCTGAGACCCTGGGTGCGTCCAGGCATGCCATTGGACCCTCCTGAGCCTGCTCACCCTCTGTGACATCCAGGTGGAGAGAGTGTTAAAACAAGTCTTCCTAGAGTTTTTTTTTTACACTTACTAAAATAAGCATTTAAGTGCATCTACCACATCTAATGATCATATTTCAATGCTTAGCGAAAACATTTTCATAAATAGGTGCCATATAAAAACAGCAGCTGAAAATATATGTAAATGTTTGAAGAAGCAGCTGACTGCAAATTCACATGAGAGTACAATGAATATTTCCTAGAAGCCATCAGCCTCCACTGAGGAAGGAAGTAAGTTGTATAGTTATCTCCTGTATGGGATACACAATCCTGATCCCATCCAACAACACAACTTACTACCTCACCACAGCGCAGGCAGTCGCAGCAAAACATGCATGGACAACTTGTAGTTTTCACTGGAGTCCCCAGGAGTGATGAAAAACCTTATGTGGTGTTCTTCACAGAATATCAGGATGGACTGATTTTACCAGAAAATAAAAATAATCATCCAAATCAACTTTGTAATCACTGAAAGTGACCCTTCTTCTCTAAGTGGAAGAAAAACTATGTCTGAAAAATTCCTTTTATAGCTCAACAGAGACTAAAGATCCCCTTATTGTCACCCCCAATATCTGCATGTATGAAGAAAAAATGTTCACAAACATTGAAATGTAATAATTTCTGGCAAGAGCTTTACAAAAGGAGAAAGACAAAATATTTTTGCTCCAAATACGGATGTCCAGATGATAAGGCGTGGCCATAAGAAAGACAGTAGACTGTATAGTTATCTCCCAGATCTGGTGTGATCCTAAAACTATACAAACTACTACCTCATCCCACAGCACGCACCGGAAGCTGGGTGCCTTCTTCTTGGCACCTTTTCATTAAAACGTTTTTAAAAATGACAAAAACAAAAGTGTTCCACATTACAAAACTCAGTACCTGCAGTGTTGTCCGCACCATTAACTGTCCCCAATCCAGAACCCTAAGGACAAAAAATATCCAAAAGCTAAATGTTAGTTCTTCCAAACAAACGACTAAAATCCATATTTTAAATCAACTCACTATAAAGCCTAGCATAAATCTACATCTTTAGAACCGTTTTGCAGCAAATGGGCCATTTATCATTGCTATATGCTGATCACATTTTCTTTCACGTTTGGAATTTGAGCTGTTCCATATTACTTTCAAAGCAACCAGTAAAAATGCCCTGAAACTTTTTAAAATAAATATGTCTAATGTTTTAATATTTATGTTCTTAAACCATAAGTATTAAAATATTAGATGATCACCACGAGAATGCTAAAGCTGCAACCCATGCAGTTCTTGCATGGAGCAACTGCTGAAAAAAACAAAAGAACAAACAGCTCAGAGGATGCTTTCTAGCCTCTCAGCTGTTCTTTGGCTTCCGGAATGCGAAAACTGGTTTAACACGAGGCACTAAAAAATCCCCTAGAACAAATTTTTCAGCCAACAATATAATTATATCTCTGCAAACCTGTAGGCTCTGATCCCTGACTTGCTCTGCCCCAGACGCCCTCCTCTCATTCTGTTTGGACTCCTCTTCCTCGGCCAGCTGCCTTCTTCTCTTCTCCCTGCGCTCTTCCAGTTCCTCATCTCTTAGACTCTCCAGATGCTGCAGGATCGGCACTTTCACCACTAAGAACACAAAGCACACACACAACAAAGAAATTAGTTGGACTAGACACGAGGAACCAATTTTGTTGTTGTTGCAGCTCAAAGGTGGCGAACACTAAACAAATCTATAAACTGAGTCACATTAGTTGTTTCAATTAGTTACTATAGGTCACAAAATGTTGTTCAAGCCAAACCTCTTTAAAAAGGTTTAAAGAGGTCCCATAATGAATAGCAGGTAGTGGAAAGCTCGTAAGTTTAGATTCTGCCCCCTGCCGCCCAAAGAAATTCAAAACTAGAAATCATAAAATGAATTTACAAATTTAACTTAACGACATTTCATATCTAGTATGGAAAATCTGGGAGCATTTAAGCCTAAAATTAAGATTGTTAAACAATTCAACTTTTTAAGACCTTGTGGAAAAACTGTATTATGAAGAAGAACTACTCTTTCACATCTGTCTTCTGTCTATTTAGTAAACACAAGGTCTGGCACTTTGACTTTTAACTTTTATTCATTAACTACACAAATTTTAATGCAATTAATCGCATTTATTAGATCCTTTAAATCATACAAAAGTGGTTAAGTTAATATTGGTTTACCTGCTACGCAGTCATGCATACTCTCAGCATCGAGCACTTTGCACTCGTCTGTCCATCTAGTTAAGGCAGTGGGAATACTTGAGAGAGTACCTAGAGAGATAAAACACACAATAGCACTTCATTCAATGGAAAATAAAACAAAAATATATTTCAAAATGGCTTGTTTTGACTTGAGTTTCAGAGAACCATCTAACTTTTGAAATAAGTATTGACTCTTAGGAACTGAAAAAAATTCAAAGTCAGGAAAGTTTGCAACGTTCACAGATATTTAGTTCTGTGAACGTTTAGTTAGTAATTGAAACCTAAAAGATGAGTAAAAAAAGAGCATAAACTTCCTTCACACTTAAAAGAACTGTGGCTCATTTTCTAATCTGAAACCACAATGATTGACAGGTGGTTGTTTTTCTTTGTGCTTCAGGACAAACAGTTTTAAATCCTCCACTACGACTCTCTCTTCACTGATTCATATAAGCAGAAAACAATTTTTCCAAAATTAACACAAAAGACAAGCTGTAGATGAGTTTGAACTGAGATGACTAAATCATAATGTTGTTGGGGAATATAAAATAGCCAAATTAAATGCTTAGCTAGCTAAGCATTTAACTTTGTACCCAGGTAAATTGTGGGAAAACTGCCTTGTTCCTGGAAAAGGTTCCCACAGTCGAAAAGTGATTTTAGATTTGACTTTATTGTAATGTTTACCTGCTTGTCCCCCAGTACTGCTTTGTTCATGGAAGAAATCATCCAGCAATTCATCATCGGAACGAGCAATGATGTGGACATCCTCGTTTCCAACCAAAAGACGGGCACGGCCGCGGGACTGCAGAGGCAGAGAGCTGGACAGCTGTAGAATGTCTGCTGCTGCACTGGGGCCCAACAGTCTGAAACAGAACAAGAGGGAAGAAAATATTCTAAGTACTACCAGAACAAAATAAGCTGAAGCAAGCCTTCACAGAAGCATCGTCATTTTACCTCTGCAAAATGAGTGGAGGATTGGGCTGGCGATTATGTGGGTAGTGGACATGGATGGTGTGTCCGCTATTGGCAGTGAGCTGACGAAGCGTTCGCTGGCTGCGACCCATGCCCTGTGCCAGGCGGCTGCTAGAGCCGGCCACGCCTAGGGTGAGGGAACTGTGATCAGCGTGGCGCACCATCAGAGGGTGGGAGCTGGGGATGTTTCCAGGGGAGGAAGGGATGTCAGCTGGAGGAGGAGCAGAAGACATGGCAAGCATTAGATCAAAGCACTGGCAAAATCTATTAAAATGTTTAGGGACAAAAAGAAACAAAAACAATTGAATTTTGTTTTGATGATTGAAAAAATTCTTTGGACATTAAGGGATAAATAGAAAAATAAAAAAATTGACTGTTTTAACAAGTAATCATTTCTACCCACCGTTGTTGGAAAACATGTTGTCAAACTCTATGATGAGGTCATCATCCCTGTCGAAGCGTTCAAAGCGGATGTGTGGTGCAGCGTTGATGTCAGGGAAATCTTCATCCAGCTCCATCTCTGACCCTTCGTCGTCATCATCCTCATCTCCTTCTTCGTCATCCTTAAAGAGACAGCAGCAGTAATGAGCATGGGCAACAACAATCATTAGATTCTTGAACAAATTTTCCCGCATTTATCCAAACCTGGTCCTCCTCCTCTTCCTCCTCCTCCTCTTCTTCCTCATCCTGACTGTCTTCATCATCATTGCTGCCACTCGAGTCCTCCTCCTGTGTATGCTCCTCATCCTCTGGTTCAAGAATGTTCATCGAGTCTAGTGAGGAAGTTACACACAAAGTTCCTGTATCAATAAAAGCAGTCACAGTAAGCAGGGTGTTAATCTTTCTGATAATCATTGTGTTTTTCAGGGCCAAACTTGGAAACAAATGGAATGCCTTTTTAATGTAAATAAACTAGGGCTGAAACGATTCCTCAAATGATTCTAGCACCTCGATTATTAAAATTCCTCGAGGAAAATTTACCACCATCGAAGATTCCTTAATTTATGTTTTATAATTTAGCTCACCGTTTTCCAGCCGGAACATTTTTTGCGTTGCGCAGAGCTCTCACTTCCGCCTGAGTTGTTGACAAATGCTAAGTGTTAGCGGCATAATGTTCCATTTTCAAGTTTGGTCCGTGGGGATTTTATAGATTGATGATAAGGCCCGGGTTTTCATCGTTTCTGGGGGAGCAATAGGCATCCTTAAAATGACTGTCGCGATGCCTGGAGTACGGCAGACTCTCCGCTCCAGAAGCTGCTGGTTCAAAGTGAACAGCGGGAAGAGCACTGCAGGAGTATTTATACAGGTAAGCACATAGACTGAACACGGTGGGCGGTTGAGTAGTTGATGCTTACAGTGTAAGTGTAGTTCTACTGACGAACCACACAATAAATTTCATATAATCCCAGTCTCAACAAACAGTTGGCGGAAATCATATTGGCCTACATGGCTGGTAGAGAAAGTACCGTAAATATCTCGTATTGCTCCCCCTGTTCTTACTTTCGTTCCCTGGTCTACCGGTCCCCAGACTTACATTCGTCTGTCCCCTGGTCTATTTCTTCACTTTCACCCCCATCTTACGTTCGTTCGCTCACTTTCCTGTCCCTTACCACCTCAAGTCCAGTGACGAAGTTCATAGCTGGTGAGGCACTGACTAAATCATAATCAGATTTACAAATATAGACCCCCTGCATCTTACTGTTTACATAAGGAAATTTCGCACATGTGCACAATGCTGGAGGACAAAAAGACAATTCTTTCATCCATAGCAGCGCTGCCGCCGTAGAATAATTCCGTTAACTGAATCAAACTTGGACAAGTAGATATTATTAATTTCGTGCTATGCTCCAAGGCGTCCCCATTTTATTGGCGACATACAGACAAGGACAAACATGCTCCCATCGAATGGCAACCAGTGCAGTTAGCGAGAGGTTGCGGAATCGAAGGTGAGGCTCAACTCGCTGCTGCCTCACCAGCTGCGCTTCCAAGCATTTGAATTGGAAAATGCAAAAATTCTGCGATTTTGAAGAAAAAATAATCAGAATTGGTTAAGCTAAATGAAAAATAGGTACTTTATAGTACAAACCACAAGGTGAAAATAGCAATATGAATTATTTTATCATTATATATTATTTTTCCATGATGACAGACCACAAGTCACTGCTGAAGCCCTCCACTCCAGTAGACATTTCCTGTATTCTCAAAACCAAAGCGTGACCGGTATATGGCAAAGTGAGAATTAATCTATTAAACTGACTGAAGATGAATACATAAACTAAAAGCTGGAGCATAGACAGTTTTTATAAGCGTATTTGTGAGCCTGCCTCTTTATTATTAAATTAAATGTAATTTCATATTGTTGTACAACTTTTCTTCAGGTTTCTTCAGCTTAGAAAGTGAGCTATTATTGTTACAGGTTAGTTTTCTAAACTACAGAAAAGTAGTTACTTTTAGACAAATAAACAAATATTTTAGTAATCGAGTAATCTATCAATAATTCTTAAGTAGTTACTTTTCTGTAGTTTAGGGAAGCTCAAAAATGAAAAATTGGACTGATATTGATATCCGACAGTAACACTGGTGCTATGCCAAATTTATCAATATTTTATTTTATAAATTGCTTTATCCGATTACTCGATTAATCGTAAGAATAATTGATAGATTATTCGATTACTAAAATATTTGTTTATTTGTCTAAAATAAACTAAATAATAAGAGAAAATGTTTTTGTACTGTGCATTTGGCTTCGCATGTTGACAAATGAAAATGAAATATGAAGAAATTTCATATTTCTTCATAAAGGTATGTGTCTTTAACATACCTTCACGGTTAGCCTGAAGAGTGGACGCCTGGCTAATGTTGGATGGGACTTCATCCATCAACACATCCTCCTGTGATTCATCCCCACCGCTACGTCCAACTATTTGGCATTAAAGATAATAGGAGTTATAGATTTTGGGTCAACAAAAGCATTACCAATAAAAAAAAAAAAAATCACTATGTCTAAGCAGTTTATTTCGTCCTCCCTGGGGTATTGGGATACTCTACATTATCACAGTATAAGCTACATTAAACATCACAATCACACGTAATGTATTTTGATTGACTTACCTATAATTGTACTATTTGCAGTACCAACATCTCTCTCCAATAACTCATCAATAAGGTCCACCAACTCATTTTCAACCTACAAAAAGAAAAACACGATTAAGTCACAGGGCAAAAGAAATCATCATAACTCTGAAGTAGTGTTAATTTAAGAAAAATAAAAAAATGTAACCATAGATGTAACTCTCAAAAATATTTACACGAGATGGAATCATATTTTACCTGCATAGCTTGTGTGCTGAGAACCTCTGGCTGTCCAGCGATGACCACTGTGTCTCCTTCTGCTTCTCCATCCATGAGGTCAGTGTCCGCCCCCTGAACCCTGTGGCTGCCGTCCACTGGCTCTGTTTCTCCTGACTCTCCTGGATCAGATTTTACGTATGAACATCAAGGAAGTGCGTGGTGATCAGTAGAGTTGGAAAGAACCTCATCGGTTTCTGGTAAGTACCTTGATCCTGTGTGTTGCTGTTGCTGTCCCTGGCAGTGCCCACCGTTTCATGCTCCGTCTTGCTCTTGCTGGAGCCGCCTTTTCCTCCAAAAAGGCTGCTGGGTTGGTTAACAATGCGCGACAGAGTCTCCAGAGGCTTCAGTGCTGCATTCACTGTGTTGGCCATGTTGGGACTAAGGCACAGAAAAAAGGAGACTAAGTTTAAGGACTCAGATATGGCAATGATGCAAAGTAACATTTCTTTGCTATAAAATGACGCTACGCCTTGAAAACTTATAATACACCAATTTTAGGACTGCACAAATGCTATCCTACACAGAAACAAAGTAGTGAATTGACATTAAAGTAATATGGTGGGGCTGGGTTTTCCAAGAAGGGAAATACTAGACAAACCCGGAAGGATAACAAAAGGAAATTTTAATTAGTAACAGAATTCAAATCTACTAGCTGAATTTATGTAACTAACTTCCATTTAATTTTAACTCTGTAATAAAAAAATATATATAGATTGTTTACCTGGACAAATCTAGACTGTGAGGCACACGTGCCAAGTCATTGACCAGTCCTTTTTTAAGAAATAGCCTGATGATATTGTTCATGCCATTATGTTGAGTCTTGGCGGCTGCTGTACTGTAGAAAGTCGATGTGGAGGGACAGGACTCCATGATGGTGCTGATAATGCACATCACTGCCTGAAGCCTGAGAAAAAAAGTCGACAACATTAAGTTTGAAAAGATCCAACGCATAACTGATCAACGACTAAAATTCTGTACTCATTGTGTATAAAGTACATGAAACCTATTTACCTGGCATGTTTTTCAGCACCTTCTGTCATTGCTAGGGCTCGACTAAGTGCAGCTTTTACTTCATTCACCAGAGCGACCTGGGCATCTGTGCCCGTGCCCGCCGCTGCTAAGCTGGCCAGAAAGAGACGTGCCAATGCCGGAGTGTCCTTGTCCTCTGAATTCTGTGTGTGAGGCAGCAAGTGGTCGAGCACAAAGGCTAGAACACTGCAATCCTGTTAGGTTACAAAACCAAGTCAACATGGGGCAAGAAAATAAGTAAGCAGCAAAAGACTTCTTAAAATGTAGATGAAATCTTCCGTAGTTACTCGCCTCCTTTATAAGCTCAGATTGTCCAGCAGTATAGGAATAGGAGGCGATTAGAGTGGCGATGCCCACATAGGAGCGGACCAGTTCAGCTAGCAGCCTCAAGATGGTGGAAGTAGGCATAAGAGGCTTGCTTGCCTTCACTTTAGCAGCTTTGCTCTCGTCAGAGCTAGCACCCTTCTCACCTTCCTGTTCCTTCTTTTCCTCCCGCATCTCTTCTGGTGTGGAGGCTGAGGAAGTTACAAAGAGATTTATTAGGTAAGAAATCAAATGTAACAAATATATTTAAAAACATGAAATCTCAACAACATACTCTCTCAAAAAAAGCTAAAATGAATGGCAGACTGACTAGAGACAAAACAAAGTGTGATTCATTTTATTTGCCTACATAAATACAGGTCTGAGCTTTTTAAAGATTTATTCAGATGCTCCCTGCTGCCATGTTATGTATTTCAAATCTGTGTGCTTATCAGCTAGCCTTTACATCTTTCTAAGAGTAAGTGGGGGGAAAAAAATTATTGAAAGAAGAAAAGTTACCTTCACCTTGTGGGGTGCCAGACTGTGACGACTCAGCAGGACCACCGTCGGCAGCAAAGACTTGCGCCTGAAAGAAAAAGTTGAAAAGCTTTTAATGACAAAAGTCAATAGTAATGTCCAAACCATACAGGTTTTTCAATGAGCCCTACGTTGATATGGAAAGCCGACTGAGAGTCAAAGTCGCTCCCCTGCCGGGTGAGGCGGTACTGCTGGTAAACATCATCACCAACATCTTGCAACATCTGGCAGAGGTCTTGAGTGCTCGGTGCAGCTGCAGCTCGTTCCTCTGGCCGCTCCGCTGTAACACACACACACACACACAGATGGGCTACTTCATAAAAGTGTACACAAATGGCTGAGCGTAATTCGCCAACAATGCGTATCAGACTCTCCAAACCAACGGCTGTCAGGAAAACGTCTTACGTTCTTCAGGAGCATGGTAGGCAGCCAGTGCGTTGAGCATGTCATAGATGACCTCCTTGATGGTATCAGGGATAGGGGGCAAAGGAGACAGCTTCAGGGGAGTGGTCTTCACTAGTTGCACAGCGTTCGGTCCCTTAATTCGAAGATTCTCAAATTCATCATCAGATGCTGTGCAAAGAAGAAATGCATTTTAAATGTGCAATAAAGGTTAATATTCGTCATATATAAAACATGGAGTGCTCAATGAATTCAGATATAGTAGCACTCATAAGTATTTTCCTTCCATATAAACTTTAAGATCTGTTCACTCAATGGATGGCTGCGTTTGCTGACTTACTTGTCCCAGCTCCGCGGGGTGCAGGAAGTGCAATGCGGATGCAGTTGCTGGCTGTTTCAATAAAGCATTCCGGGTTGCGACAGGCAGCAGGCCCAAGGACCCGGAGGATGTAATTGATTTCTCTGGAACCGAGACTGCCGGATACCACACCTGAGGTGGTGCTACCTGCGCCGCTGGTCACAGCCGACCTCACCACCTAAAATATTAGAAATGTTGTGTGAAAGGTGCTTTTTTTTTTTTTTTTTTTTTTTTGCATTAAAAAAAATGTCAATTTCTGCCAGTATTCTCATTTTCCATAAGAATTACACTGATGAGCAAAACCGACCTTCTCCATGGTGTGACGCAGAGTGGCCGGATCTTCTATGATGTGCCTGAACAGCAGAGTCACCAGCGGTGTGAAGCCGTTGAAGCCAGAACTCTGGGTCAGCCCTAGAATCATCCGAGTGCTTTTCAGCTCGGCAAACATCATTGCATAGTGGTGGTTACGAGTAAGGCGCAAACAGAGACGCAGAGTAGCGTGAAGGGTGTCTGGGTCAACGGGAACGCTGATCATGCTCACACATGCCCGGATAAGAACAGTGGTCATGTCGTCAGACAGGCCCTTCACGACAATGTCAGATCCCTGAGCATAGTCGGACTCCAGAGAAGAGGACATCTCTTTCAGCTGGCCGGAGTCGTCTTTAGGAGCGCTCATCTCCACAGCTGCTCCCGAGTCCACATTGGTCTGGCTTTCTTCCACTTTGGCTTTGTCTCCCTCCTCTCTGTCGGAGTCCGTAACATTACCAGCCTTGGAAGGCTTGATTATGCGAGGCACTTTCTGGACAGTCAGCATCACTGGCCTTCTGTTGCCAGTCTCTTCATTTACCTGCCCAATAAAGAGTGTTTTCGGTCAGATAAAAGGGGGCAATCAACCGAAAGCTATACAGACAGAGTAATACAAATGCACACACCTGCACCATGGTGTTAAACTGCACAGTGTATCTCCGTCGTCCAGCTGTGAAGCGGACACTGCTCTCCCCAGCCCTCCATGCAGAGTCAATGGTGCTGTTGTTGGAGGCACTGTAACTGCACCAACGTCCTGAGCGATCATCAAACCATCGCCAGTTATTTCCGTTGGGCTGCAGATACTGAAAAAGCGGAAAGAAAATCAACCATCATGCTTCAGAAGAATGGCACACTGACATAAACCTTAATTAATACTGACACAAAGTTTTTGTTCTCCTTTGTTTATGCTAATTCGATAAAGGCAACTGTAAAATCCTTGATTGTGTAGGTCACAACACAGTCAGATCAAAGCATTTTCATTAAGAAAAAAAAAAAAAGGAAGTCATCATCTGACATTCAGATTTTCTGAGAAACTATTTGGGTTTTTAATAGATGTAAACCATTATCAATATTAGAAAAATTTAAAAATATCACTGCCTTTACATTTATAAATTAGTATGTATTAAATAATAATGATTATCTAATTTACTGAAATGTGTCCCTTTAGTTAGCACCCACAAGGTTATTCTCTAAAAGCCTTTATTTTTCCCCCAAATAAAACCGGGAGATCAAAGCATCTAAACATTGGACAAAATCCTATGAGCATCCAAATAAGTCCAACATTATTGTTGCAATATGAACAAGGTTTTCTACCTTGTTCATTTGTTCCCTTCGTTTTGAAGAGACTGCCATCTTCTCATAAAAGTCAATAAGCAGCAACACTGGTGTGATCCATCTGAAAAAATATTTTTAGCAATTATGAAAGGGTTTGTAAACATGCTAAAGGTTTCAATAAAATCTAGTCTAGCATTATTGTGAAGATCAATAAAAAAAAACAAAAAAACTAACTCACTTAGGTGTCTGGATGTCTTTGTGCTCTTTAGCTGCTTGCAGACAGGGCTGCACAACCTCGAGGAGCTTAATCAGCAACTCAAGAATGCCGCTTCTTTCCACCACTCTGGCACCCAGGAGTTTTAGTTCCTGAATTAAAGACGATAAAGCAATACATTAGCCAGAAACAAATCAATAACTCAATTAAAATGTGACCCTTGATAACATTTGATGGCTAAAACCTTCAATTCTGGCACCTCAAAGAGCAACGTGAGCAGCAGGATTCGTGTTGCCAGCTTCGAGGCCTGGGGGAGTGTTGCCATCTGTCGGGTCCACTCAGACACGGTCTTTGTGTCGCTGGTAGTCAGAGGCTCAGCGGCCTTGATCAGCACGTCTGCAGCCTCCCACACCTACATTTACACAGTCAGATCAGTACTGACGTACATACTTGTTTTATCAAGATCAGTACTAAATATATCAAGATGTTTGAACCATAATATAAAGTATGCTTTAAGTTCATGATAGATTATGTTTTCCCTAAATGCATTTATGCTGAAGATGGGAGAGAAGAGATTGTTCTATTCAGAAAACATGCGTGCCCTTACTGCACAGCATTCTGTAATTTCAAGGGCTGCTGACCAACTGACCTGGTCAACAACTTGGCCCAGGATGAGGTCTCTGTACTCTGGTCCGCTCCTCTTGATGGCCGTCATCAGGAGGTCACAGAGTCGGTAAACTGTGTCAGGCAACTCATCCAAAAGATGGAAGCAGCCAGGAAGCATGGAGTCTGTGAAGGAGTGCAGCTCCTGTGGGTCCAGAGGCTCTGCTTCCATGAAGCGCTCCAAGCAGCGCGCCTCCTCTTCCTCTGCACGCTCCCTCGCTCGCCTGTCCTCCTCCTCACGCCTCCTTGCTGCTTCCTGAAACAAGCGCCACTCATTAAAAAAATGTTTGAGACCACACCAATGATTTTGGATCCTCTTGGGAGAAGAAAAAAAACGGACAAACCTCAGGAGAGTCAGAACGCTGCTCCATGCTGACCTCTTGCCCAAGCGACATGGCAATAGCCCTCATCATCTGGTCCTCCTCAGACATAGTCAAGTCCTGATTAAATAAAGCCACGTCAGATAATCTAATTAAGGAAAAATACATTTATATGTATCCGCATGTGATGCCTTACCCTTACTGCTCCACCAAGAAGGGGAGGAGGATGTGTCAGCAGATACTCAGTGGCCTGTTCCATAGTGCTGGTGTTGAGTAGGGCTTCCATGGCATGCTCTCTTGAAAACCCCATGTCCATGAGCTAAAACCCAACATGACCGTGTTTATTCTCCACTTCAGCACAGAAATAAAGTCATAAGCAATAAACATCTAATAATATGAAGAAAAAAATATGAAGTGTGTAAAATGTTTAAAAAAAGCAGTGGACATATAAGGAATAATGGAGTTATTATAGCTTATGTTTGAAGTGAGACTACTGCAAACTATGCACATGAACTTTAAGGAAGAAAAAGTGAATTTGTCAATCTGCAAAAACTCTCCTGACTGAATCAAAAATATGTCACTAATATTTGGTTGACTCATATCCAACAAAAACTAAATAAGAAATGGCACAAAGCTTCAGGCAAAATACAAAAATAGTACCTGAGTAAGTTGAGCCTGATTGACTTGAGGCTCATGTCGAGGAGTGGAAATCGTAGAATCATCAGCTGATCCTACAGCTGGCACTCCAGAGGGAGTTACACTTGCTGCTGATGTTTCAGTACTGGTTGATGATCCTCCTGGGGGTCCGCTGGGCGCCAAAGAACTACTGGATGTTCCTTCTTCATCTGGGCGAGTTGTGCCCTCTCTCTCCTTGGCCAGACGCTCCTGAATAACAGGCTCTCCTCTCAGTATGTGGCAAAGGATGGCCAGCATAGATTCAGCCATCCTGCCTCCATACACCTTTAGTGGCTTCCTGTTCCACAGACTGCGGATGCAGCTGAATGCAGCCTGAGGGGGAGAAAAAAAAAAAGAAGAAAAGACTTGGTTCCTGGTATTAAAGGATAACAAGCTACTTAAGGAATAAGAAAGTCAATTCCAGCTCTCTAGACTTTCTCCGGTTTGGGCCTTAGAACCAAATAAAACTTAACTGCCCTTAAACATGTTAATATTAGAGCAAACTGTTCTGCACCCAGTATTTTCAGTCTTTTGTTCTAAAATTTAAACAAAAAAAATAAAATTAGCAGTCCTTTATCAAAGGTATATCCTCTCCCACTGCAAGTTCAGATTTAAGGATCCTATCACAAAAAAAAGGAAATCGATATCTAAAATTAGAACTGAAAAGCTGCCTGTGTTTTTCTTACTGTCCTAGTGCACCTGTCCATTAGGTGAAAAATGTAAAATAAGAAAAATATTTTATCTGCTCAAGAATATGGATTTCTATAAGGCAAGATAAAATAAAAACTAACAGTTCCTGATTTGACTCATCATTTTGAGGGATGAATCATGTATTAAATTATTGATGCCACTAAATATCAACTAGAAAAACTCAAAATGTCAGTCCTACTCATATACTGACCTTTTGGGTGACTATTAGGAAGCGCAGCGCACTGAACTGGGGCATGGTGGGAGTGATCCCTGGCATTTTAGCAGGCAGGGAGTGAGGAGAGTCCAACACGGTACTTGGATTAACCATTTTCTCCACTAGCATGAGCCAGGCATCCAGGAACTCCCCCGTCCCATCTGGGAGATCTGCATGTTCCAACCCCTCGGCCACAGGTACTTTCCCACCCATTGACAGGGCCCAGTTAAACGTCCTGCAATTAGGAGGGGATTTAATTACAAAAAAATAAGAAGAAACATATAAAAATATTCTTAGAATCACCACTTTGGAAATTCAGATCAGATTTTTTTTTTGTAACTATACAAAAAAAATGCCAAACACGACAACATGTTATATTATCATCCAAATAAAGGCAATATTGAGCTAAACATGTCACAACATTTGGCAGAACTTACTCAAATAAAGCATCATGTCCTCCAGAGCAAAAGAATTTTTGCAGCATAAGATGGTAGGGGTATTTCCTTTCATCAAACAGCATGGGAGATGTGAAGCCCACTGAGCAGATGAAGAAGGTCAGCCTGCAGAGACAAACAGAGTTACAATCTCTAAATCGCTAAGGTGCAAAGTAATACTGGAAACAGCGGCAGTACTTTCTTCCTACCTGAACCGTGGTGTGGGTGTATACGGAGGGGGCTGCCAGCTTAGACCTTTGGTGAGAAGTTTGGTGAGGGCAGAGGCCGTTGCCCGAGCAGCAGGCGTAGGAGTGGTCCCTGTGCTTGTGGCGTGGTGGGAGCGGCGTTGACGCACCGGGGAGCCTACACACAGTTTTACCAAAAGGCCAAAGAGTTCTGCCAGAGCCCTGCCTAACCTGGATGATGCTGCAAGAACAAAAAGTTAGATGATTATAGCAGCATTAAAAAAAACACTTCATGTACCTTATTTGTTTTTTAACAGTTGACCTACCAGACAGCAAAGGTTTGATTTGTTTGATGCGAGTGGCCATGGCTGGGGTAAGTTTGGACTTTGACTTAGGATCTGATGCAGAGGGTTCGTCAGTCTCCATAGGAGCCAAGGTGTCCCCATCTAGACACATGCCTTCCAGTAGACCACCAGCCGCTGAATCTACAGACACAGTGTCGGTTTCTGCTGAAACAGAATAAAAAACTCTGAGGTTAATAGGAGCATTCAGATTAATGGCAGTAGTTAAAAACTAAATTAAAGGTGACATTACCAGTTCTCCTGGATCCAGACGCTGCTGTTGCTGAAGTGCCAGATGGTTTCTCCTCTTTGGGTACCAGTTTCTGCATGTCCGCCTGGCCGAATTCACATCCCGGGGGCAGACTGTTGGGGCAGACACACAATAATTGAGGATATAAACAGCCAAGTGTAAGAGTAAAACAGAAAGCTTAAAGAATGTGGCACTAACCTGTTCGGAGTGCAAAGGGACAGCAGCACGGTACTTTCCCAAACCAAAGAGCAGTAGAGCTGGCTCAGCTTGTTCAGGACACTTAACCCCAGCTGGGAGCCCCACTGGTTTACTGAGATTGCTCTGATTTCACTCTGTGAAAAAACAAAAATACTCGCGTTCAAATCCAAAATTCCAGAAATCCACCTTTCATCCCAAATAATATCCAATCAAAAAGTACCTGTCCGACTCGGCATGTGTGGACAAACATTAGGATGTAGGCGTGGGCTGCAGTTAGGGCGTGCAGGAGGGGTGTCGCACGTGCTGACAGTGTGGCATCGGTAACATGGCCTGCGTTGGCCAGCTCTCTGAGAAGCACAGACCCACCGGGCATCTCTATGGGACGATGAAGTGGCTCCAGAGATGTTAAAATACTGTCCAGTTGGCACAGGCCCTCCTGGAGGACTTTGGGCTCATGTGAGAGAGTCTAGGGGTAAGAAAGAGAGAAAAAATGTTGTTTTTCAATCCTAAAAGACACATCTGGAAAAAAAGCATCACAATTTGTATGCCAGCTCACCAATATTGACTTGCAGACACCAGCCACAGCTTGGCAGGCTGCAGAGGTGGGGAAATCGATGGGCAAGTTGGGGAGGCCCAAAATAGAAACCAAAGGCAGCAATCCCTTCTGGTTGACAAACTCTTGACAATGGTCATCTGTGGTATTGTTGCTCAGTATGGACTCCACAAACTTCATCTAAAATAAAAAATAATCAAACATGCATAGCAAAGTGATGCACTTACAAAGGCAAATGAACATGTTTCAAATCAAAATGCCTTTGACATTTGTGACAATATCTTTCAAAATTGTCTATTGGATATTTTTATGCAGCTGAAATGATGAACAATTAGAAGAAATACTTGTAAACATTGATATATATCCAGTTTAACACATTTTAACTATTGCTTAAATCTCCTAGCAAGAATAAACTACATAACAGTCAGAGAAATACTCACCACATTAAGAATATAGTCCATCAGAGGAATTGGTATCCGTTCCTCTGTCCCTACAACCCTGCAAAAAGAGTCCCATCATTAAAATTTCAGCCATATAGCATTCAGTAAAATAAATGGACACGAACATCTTTAAAGAGTCATTTTGTTCTATTGTGTTATGAACTCAGAGTCATACAGTTCAAGTGGCACTGACTGTCTGTTGCTCTCTGGCTCCCCCTGCTGTTGGCTGAACGTGTGAAGGGCCTCTTCTTCCTCTTCATCTTCGCTTGAAGCTTCTTCAGCAGCGTGACTGGAGCGCGCAGGTGGCACTGCCACAGTGCCATCTGCTTTTTGGATAGATGGTTTCTGACAGATGTACTCTGGGGCTCGACCCAAGTTGCAGATCTCCTCCAGCAACTGCAGAGGTAATTCAGCTTCAATACTGTTGCAGAATTTGATTTGGTCACACTTAAGAAATGATTTTAGACAAAAAGCATATATACCTTTATGATGGCAGTTGTTGCATCTGTTTTTAAAGTGGGCTGGTGCCTCATGAGCTCATCCACAGCACTGCCCAAATTAGATGCAGTGTCACCTAAAGCAAAATAAAATAAAATAAATAAAGGTAGTATGTTTTATTCAAATATCTTCCAAAAGAGAGCATGTGAGAATCGGCACAGTCAGGAAACTCACCCAAAGGGTCAGAGCTACGTCGCCGCCGCATGGCAGGCAGGTAGTCCGGGGACAAAAGCACTTTGAAGAGGCGCTCAAAAGGCTGGCACTGAACAAAAGAATGCAGACCTCTGGCATTCAGGCAGAGAGCGCTGAACACATTAGGGAGAGAACCCAGCACCTCACGGGTAGCAGGAACCTGAGTAAACAGAATGATACCTTTACCTTTTTATTTTTACATGAAGCAAATTTTAATTATTCCCTTTGTTTTTATGTTCATAATCCACAAAACGTGGTCACCGTTTCCAACAAGTCTAGTTTTTATTGATATCTACAGCAAATAAAGCAGTCCAGCCAGAACAGTAATACTGGCAGCTGGATAAAAATATATCAGAATCCATCAGGGAAAAGGTCCTGGAACACAAGTGTTGGAAACTCACATCTTTGATAAGAAGGGCATGCAGCATGACGTCAGTGAGACCATTATCCTGCAGGGAGGAGAGCAGAGATGGCTCCTGGAACACAAAAACCGTCACCACCTCTGTCGCTAAGGGCACAAGGTGGAAGCGGAAAAAAAAAATTAGAATCCAGGACAGCAACAAAAACCAAAACGTGTTGAAATGAGTGACAATTTAATGTTACCTTGCTAAAACATCTAAATATAAAATGCACCTAAATCCAAGTAAGTTTACACAATTGAAGGGCTACTGTGTACATACCCAGGAGGAACAATGAGGGGCCGTAGTATTCCGCATTACTGATGATGTGTTTAAGTGAGGTAGGCAGGGACCCGTCCATTACTAAACCCACAGAAAAAAAATGCAATTAACAGCAGACATGAAGGTTGAAATGTGCAGACTTTTAGGAAAATCTTTTAGAAAAAAAAACAAAAGAAACAAACAAAAAAAAAGCAACCTGCTATTATAATTCATGAGAGACATCTTGTCAATAACCTACCATGACGAATGCCATCAGAGAAGGCAGGATCCTGGATGGCTTTCTTCAGGAAATTTAGCATCGACTTCAACAGAGCAGCCCTCTGCGGGATACACTGCATGCCTACATGAATATCATCATAGTGGTGAAACAGCAGCCATAGTTGTGTTTATTTTTTTTTGAGTTTTGTAAGTGTGTTGTTTACCTGTGCGAGGCGTGTTAGAAGAACTGCTCTGTGCTCGGTGATCGACCTCCGGTCTGGAGCCAGAAGATGTTGATGGTCCAGGGCTACTCTCCATGGCAACTTCTGACACTTTTGTGAATTAATCATGTCATATAAAAATAAAAATTTTCTAAAAATCGGCGAGCGTTTTTAATTTCATAATACTAAAAAAAATTTATGAAAAACTATTTATGCTTACAAACATCTATGCAGATTTACAAAATAAAACAATCATTGCACTAATAATTGGGTGCAATTATTAGACTAAAATAAAACTATTACACTAAAAACTATCCAGTTGTAGAGCATGTGTCAAAAACTACTGAGGTTTCATTGAAACCCAGGAAGCATAAGATATATTTACATCTCATGATTACTCCAGATATGAAAGATATACATTCCTATTAGTCATCCCTTTCTAAGAATCTTCCAATGGATTCAGATTCAGTGAACTGAGAGTTCAGTACAGTGGAAAAGACCAATTATTTGTTGCTATGGAAGCAGTCTTGAACAATAATTATTTTGTAATGAACAACGACATCAGACTAGGAGGAGCTTTAAGATGATGACTTAACAAAAACATATGGACAGACAGTTGTTGAACAGATGAATGACGGGATACAATTAGGAAATGAAAACCTAAGAAAATAGTTCCAACATACAAAAAACAAAAGATTATTCACACAGAGCACATTGGGCTCAACAGTGGATGCAACTGATAATAAATGTGGATGACTAAAACTCAAGATATGAGTAAAAATCAGGATTGAGTCATGTTTCCCAATGATCTGTAGGTTGGATACATTTGTGGATTGCATCCTATTTTTTTCCGCACCAGATTCTAACTAGCCTCTCCTCTCTATCAGATGAACAGTCTCACTTTTCTCTTATTAAAAGTGAGACTTTTAATAAGTCTCACTTTTAAGTGAGACTTATTAAAAGTCTCACTTTTAATAAGTCAGACTTATTAAAAGTCTCACTTATTGTGGTGTTTGTTTATATAATTCTGAGTTCAGGTTTTAGTATAAAGGTGAATATAAAGTTTGATAAGTCCATGAGTTCCAACTTACGCTCCATGTCTGTGTCCATATCCTCAGACTCCACAGTTGCACTAGGCCTCTGGATCTTTGGCTTGATGACAAAAGGGCACTCTTTCCGCGACAAGTCCACCTCATGCTACACAGAGACAGTAACGTGGTGAGTAATGACAGCATGGAAATGCAGCTGGATCAGAACTAAAGAGAAACTAAATTTCTATAACTCACCTCTAGTCTGCAAATGAAGATGGAAAGGCCGCTGTGGGACTGAAAGGCAGCCATGTCAAGATTGGTGATGAGGTCCACAACCCGTACTGCTCGTGTCACAAAGGTGATTTGGTCCTGCTCATCACCCAAGAACTTGATCACCTAAGACATAAGTGAAAATAAGCAATCAATTTGCTCAAAGTGAAAACTAATTCATGAATATCCATTATTATGATCTGAATGTACCTTCAGAAGGGCTTCCATCATGCCACAGGAAACTAGGGCTTCACCTCCAGCATCATAGCTGGCCAGGTGGTAGAGGAATGAGAAGAGCGCTGTGGCAAACTGGTGCGGGTACGGTTCCATAGAAGGATCTTGGAAAACAAAATTTCAACAATTCAGAGCCAAATGTCCACCCGAGTCATTTCATTAAATTTAGCTTAGTATATAGACTAGAGACAAAGTCACAGAGCACAATTCATTTCTTTTTCAGCTCAACTTTTCAGCGAATTGATAAAATTAAAGAAATAAAACTTAAAAAAGAATTTTTAAACAATTAAGTAAATGATTTTTACAGCAGAAATCATTTACACCTCTTTCGATTCGTAGAAAAGAGCAGTGAAAATGTAATGGCAATGCAGAAAACAGATAAAATAAAGAATTATAATTGAGTAATATAGTTATTATTGAATTCAAACATGGAATATTGTGGATTTAGTGAGTTTGCTGCTGCCCCTCATCTGGTGATGCACATCACACACACCAAATTGGGAGACATTTCACTCAGATATAAACACAGGGATAAAAGTAGCTTTATTAAAACTGCAAAACATAAAAGCAGAATGTAAAAGTATCTCTTAAGCAAATAAGAAAACATTTTAAAATTCCAGATTTCAGAAATCCTCACCAATCATTGCTTGTATACAGTTGCGCACCAACACAGGCAAGAAGCCATGATAGGACGCTGTGCCCGTGCAGTCGATGATGTTTGAAAGCTTGGGTGTCCTCTCCAGATGGACTATTGATGTTAAAGTGCGCAGAGATGCTGCTTTGATATCCTGTAACAAAATCCAATAATGCATAAAAGACATGAAGGGGGAAAAAACTACACCAAGAAACATCAAATTATCTGAAAGCAATCTTGGTATCTCTTCCTGTTTTATAAATACAATGTCTGTGCAAAAGAAAGTTGGCAGTCATTGAGCAGAATAAGCAACTACTTCCTTACCACAAGCTGTTTATCTGTAATCTGCAAGACGTCCACCAGCTCTTCTATCAAGCCGTTGTATAAAATACTGTTGGCTGACTCTTGAAGTGCATTTGAATACACTGAAAGCAAAGAGAAATTAAGAATGGAGTAACTGCAGAAAAACATGCCTTTTCCCAGAAATGATGCTTCTACTCACCCAGTATAGAAATGGCATGTAGTCGAGCCTGCACGGCCTGCAACCTCTTTTTGTGATTTGAGAAACCATGGGCCAGACGAATGTGCGTGAACAGAAGTGTCTGCTTGTCTTTAGGGATGTTGTACATCACGGTCAGCGACTCCATGATTTCAGATGGACTTTCTGAAATCTATCAAGCATAAAATACCAAGTGTAAAAGCGAAGTCTCATTGTCTTTATAAGCCGTATCAATTCCATTATAACAGTACCTTGTCAAGCTGCTCGATGTGAATATAGTGTAGTGTGTTACTACTTGTCTGCTGAAAAAATAAAAATTTAGAACAATTACATAAAACCTAAGGTAATATATTAGTTGAATATCCGCCAGTTTCATTAAATATGACTGCTTGACCTTTACCTTTCTATCCACTTTGACCTCTGGGCCCGGTTCAGCGTAAAACTCAAAGTGCAGTGTGGTGGCACTTGGAGGATACTTCTGTTCATAAACATACAAATAGAAGTACATTATTACTACACCTATATGGTGCTAGTAATCATACTAACAGTCATTATCTAAATAGTTAGCAACTGAGCATCACTGTATAAGCATTTATACCGTCATGGTGAGATCCCTGCAGCATTCAGCCAGGCCAAAGCCATTCTCCTTTCCTCCCCAGCTCTGTAGGAAACAAATAATGCAAGTTTCGATTCCCAAACAATCACAGCAACACTGATGGTGATGAGAAATGGAGCATCATTGTGTAAACCTCAGCCAGGTGTTGTAGGCGAGCCAGGAGAGGTGTTCTTTTATCAGATCCAAGTCTTGTGATATAGTTGGAGCGTTTGCTGAACACGTACAGTAGGTTCAGCACAGACAGGACCACTTGCATGTCGCATGATGCTAACAAGGTGGTTAAGTGCTGCAAAGGAGTGAGAGCAGAGATAACAGAGGGAGGTAGTTAGCACATGGTGTCACTTTTTCTTCTGAGATGGAAAGACGAAAAAAAAAACAACATAATAGTCCACAGTGTATGAGCCCACCTCAATGGAACTGTAGAGATGTCTAGAGAAGCTGTACTCAATGAGCAAAGCTGTGAAGTTGAGCACTGCCAAAAGCAAAGCTTTGAGCTGTCCATTGTCTGGACGGTCACACACGAGCAGCCATGACATATTCTCCACTGTCTGGCCTGCATCGCACAGAATGCCATCAAAGCGATCCAGCAGATCCACCCAATGGTAGAGCTCACACTGTCGACCAAAACAGAAAAAAAGTGAAGTACTCACAACCCTAACATTTTCCTAATTGCCTTTTGGAAATTTGCCAAGTATCTGAGGAAGTGATCGATATCAATTGGCTCACTGTATACAAAGAAAATAGATCCAACATGCCGAAAACAATCACAAAAGCTTGTAATATTTACACTGGACAAACTGGATTCATCAGTGTATGGTGGTGATGATACATTTAGATTAGTAAAATCAAATCAATCAAAATTAGTAAAATAAACTTTAGCAACTAGAAATTTTAGGAGAATTGCAGTTCTTGAAATGAGAACAAAACAACCAAGAAAATAAATACTGTACAAGAATCAAAAACGTGTTGGATACAGCTGAAATCGGATTTCAGATAAACTACATTGCATGAGAATAATAACCACTTCATTGTCAAAAGGGCATAGGTAACAGAAAACATTAAGGAAAGATACATCTATTTTAACAGTTTAGTTGGAAAGTACCTTGCCAATGTTCCAGGTCTTGATTTGTTGCAGTTCAACCAATAGCTGCTCATCATGACATGCCTTTAGCTTCTCTATAAGGATCCTACAGTCAGCTGGCTGTTAATTAAAAAATCATTAGAAACAGCAAGGTCAACTTAGAATAGAAAAAAAGACCTGTGAATACTTTGTCATTTTACAATTGTGCACATAAAACTCTGTTTACACTTCTTTAAAAGCAGATAAACAGATAGGGCTAAATCTGCAGTAAACAAGATGTATTACATTCTTGCTTTATCACAGAAATAGCTCAGATAAACAGAACTGCATCTTAAAAAAAGACCTAATATAGTTGCCTCAATGGAAAATTTAATTTCAAACGAGCAAAATTATTGCTGTAAAGAAATCATAACTTAAGCTGTTATTAATTACATAGCTAGGTTTTATACCAAGTAAAATTTTTAAATGGTCAAGAAAGCCTCTGGATTAATCATTAATGATCTTTTTATGAGATCTCATAATATTGCAATGGAAGAACTGAAAGGAAAAATTCAATTTATAGTAAATGTTCACAGTTTCAAATATATAAGGTAGAAACCAAAATTAGACTGAAAAGGTTAACTTGAAATCAACTGGGCACTTAAATGTTTGAACCATGTTTAAGGTACAAATTCATAATACTGCACTTTAAAAAAACCCTCATTATTATTTTTAAGTACACTCACAGCTTCCGTAGGAGTTTTCTTTAATTTGCTTCTGTCAACCTTCATTGTAGAGAATTTCTGTCTGCTGCTCCTTTAAGGAATTATGAAAGTACATCAGAATACACACATAACACAAAATATGTTTAGAAAATGTATAATTAAAACAAATATTAAAATTCACACATCTAAAACAAAAGTATAAAGGATGCTTAGATAAGAGTTCAAGTAAACTGCTGGAGTAAAGAGTTAACATACTTACAGAAAATTATTTGGCAATACCCAATTCAGAGCATCTTCCAGTCAGCTTACCTGCAATCAGAAACACAGTACTTCACATCAGAAAACAACACAGATGTAGATGGTTAATTCAATTCTGCAGACATGGCTTATATTATTTAAAGCGCCAATTTACCAGCAAGGTACATAATGTAGCCTACCAACAGACTGCTACCTCAATGCTTAAACAATATAAAGCATAGACTGAAGCATCACAGGAAGGTATTTTAACCATGCAATTACTATTAAAAGACTCTTCATGAGATCTGATCAATATGTGGTTATAGCTGCACATTTCCTCTGTTTATTGAAATGTCTGATCATCACAAAGCAGACCAGGGCAGGACATTAGCAGTTAGCTTGAAAGCATCATGCGACACAAAGTTAATTAAATTAAAATAACCCCATCTATCAAACCAAAACTCTATTAATACGTTAAAACGACTCAAGTGAAATATCACTTAAACGTAACACCAACTTCACCGCAAGCTTGACCATCATTAACTCTCCGACATTACACCGATCAAAGTTATAGCCTCCTCGCTAAACAAGCTAACCTCACCATAGCATGCCGTTCTTCGCTCAATGTTAACTTGTCACTTTTGATTTGTATAATTTTAAAAATTTATCTAAACAGATTTGGTTAGTTGGTTACCCAGCGACAACCCAAAGAGAACAACACACATCTGAGAGAACAATTTAGCGACTACCTCGATCGATAACGTTTCTACGGATATGTTAACCACTAACAAGCTAACAGCAAGCTACCGGTAAACTATTAAACGTTCTCCCGTGTAAATGCCAAGTTATTACTCGTAAAAGTCAAACAAACCACAAAACAAAATCTATTTGTAATAAATAGCCAACTCGCGAAATGTATCCAAACAGAAATCGACCAGTTTTTATAAATTGTGTCAGAGCTGTCAAACAGGAGCTCACAGATTCACCAACCGCTCCTAACCCGGACTATTCACAAATACAGGTCGGGGATCAGCAGGCCGCAAAAGACCCTACAGTACATACTTTTATGCTGTCCCCTCTTCAACAGGGAAATAACCAACAAACACCCCTTTGGGAACAGCGACAGTGTCGTGGTTGTATGTAAAATACCTGAAAAGCTTGAAGTCTCTCCGTTAGGAATCAGTTTATCCAGATTTTCACAGAAACACAGTCGCGGCACGCGCTAGCTAGCAGGCTAGCCACCGTTGGTTGGACACCGAGCCGAAATGCAAAATAAGTCGCTGAATCATTGTCGGACTGGTCTAACGTGACACTGCGGCTTTTATTCTAATTTATGATCGAGCAAACTGACGACTGACAACCAAGGCTAAAAAAAAGTCCAGTATGTTACTCTATACGCGCCTGTTTCCATAGTTCAAAGCCTTTAGCTATTGGCACTGTCATGACCGGGTAGTGTGCAAAAAGTGAATAACGGTACCACTGCTGGGAGTGTGTAGCCGCCGCTGTGTTTTTTTTTTTCAGTGCATATTAATATGGACCAGCGACGGTCTTCAGAATGCATCACAGTAACACCTCATGCAGAGTGCGCCCAACAAACGACCAAACAGGAGGAATAAAGAAAATGTAAAAAGAAGTGACATTTTCATTTGTCCCAATGAGCTGCACAACCGAGAACATCATGTCTCTATGCTCTCAAAAGACGCATCTCTTAATACACTGCTGATGAAAACAGCTGAGCAACAACGCTCCACCACAACTAGACACCATGTATACAAAACACATTATATAAATTAACAGCAAGTCAATGAAACTGGAGGACATCCTCTTGTTTCCACCCACAAATAGTTAATTCATAATTGGAGGCATTTGTGATTGAAGTGAGTCAGTACTGATGAAAATCCCATTAAACCGTTGTCAATAATTAATCTACAATTACTTTATCAGTGACAAATATGCCGTACTGGAGTAGGAAAGAAGTGTTTTTCTTTTATTTTTTTAAGAGCATGCCAAATAAATATGCATAAATTAGATGTTAGATATGTGAATTATATGTCAAAAGAAGATTTTGATTTAAAAAGAGCACATCCTAATAGCAACAATTCATGAGTAACTTGTGAAGAGCTGTGACCCAAAAAAAATAATCACCTAAGCAGCTTAATTCAACTTCAACAATCTTTGAAAATGTTCAGCATTTTTAGTCATTATCATAAATGTCAGTTAATTAATTTCTAATATTTTCTTTATTCAGCCAAAAGATCATATTCTTTACTCTAAACGAGGGATTTTTGAAGTGTGGGGCGTGCCTCCACTACTGGGTGTATTTTCTTCCTTATGGAAGAAAATATAAAACCAGAAAAAGCAACTGAAAACATTTAACCACCTTCACCAAGCCTATCCCAGTAACTAAATGGATAGATTTTCAGTACTTAGCTCTATGGTGAGCAACTTGCCAATTGCACCATCCATGACCCTTTGCGTTGGAGTCACATTCAAACTGGACGATTTGCAAGGTGCTATTGTAGAGCAGGTCCACCTGTACTGACATTTATATTAATCCTTTATTACAGCTTATTTTGAATACTGCACCAATGTAAAGTATAAAGCCATAGGCGCATGCTCAAAAAGAATCTCAAAAAGCAAAATAAGAACTTAGACTTAAGGAGAGACTGTCTGGGCGAAGCAAACTGAAAAAATAAGGAAGCATGACCATGATTATTTAAAGTTTGGAAGATGCTTCACTGCCAGAGTAATGCCTGCCAAGCCCAGGGAATTTGAGAGTAGGCTAAATGAACTGTCATAGCAGAAAGGGGTTTGTAATTTTAGCACTGTAAATGTCAAGGAAACCGAATCATCATTTCATGTGGTGTTACACATCGCTAAAGCAGGTAAACCCCACAGCATCAGTGAAAAACCTATGACTAGAACATCAAATATAGCAACAGCTAACAGTTTACAGAAATAATAGCAATAACAATTTGCTTTCAGAGGAGGGGGGTAGCTTTCTCAGACTTTGAAAACCCCTGCTGTAGAATACTTATAATGACATAGCACACCGCTGTGAAGCAATGACGTTCTGCTCTTGTCTGTTCTTTTTTTAAAAGAAATCAAGTTAAATTCTGAAATCAAGTTTTAAATTATTAATCTGAACCTTAAGCAGGCTAATTGACAATGTGCTTAAGCGTCAAAACAGTTGATCTTTTACATGCAGTTCGTGAAAGCATAAAGTAAAACTGTATGGTTATTTTCATAAATTTCTCTAATCTTCACGTAAATCAAATGACGTTATGTCAACTTTAACAGTAAGCACATTCTTTGCAGTCACCAGGAATTAACACATCAGCAACAGATTATATTCTGAATATGTCCTTGTTATCTGAAACTTCCAACCCACAACAGCAAACAGAAAGTTGTTTTTTTGTGTGGTCGGCACAGCTAGTAGCATAATCACCCATCCAGCTGTTGGAGATAAAACACCTACCGTGAACTCACAGAGTAACAAAGCTACTTTTATTTCTGCGTCCATGAATAATTCAAGGAGGTGGAAGCATTTGGAACAGGAATTTATCAGCATTGATTGAATTTTTTTGAAATGTTACTGATAATTTTCAACACTTACTAAAAGAGTCACCATGGTTATGTTTTATTTTTCAACAAATTAATTAAGAGACAAATATATGAACTATTTTGAAGTTCAATTAAATCTACCCTACAGTGATATTACAATGTAAAAAATTTTAATATAGCCAGAGTGGCTGATTAAATTTGAGGAAGCATGTGTTAATAAACATTATCAATGTATTCCAAGGTTTTTAAAAAGAGCTAACATTTTTCATCACTGTTTCTATGGCAGAAAAGATGCCAATGTGACCATAGTTTTCTCCAACTTTATGACAAAGTATCACATCCCCTTCCCCACACACACTGTCGCTGCACACTACTGGGTCAGCTGACTGAAATAAGACTGCCACATTTTTCCCATGCTGAAAGTCCAGTGGGAATAATTGTTGCTCTCTTGTTTGAAAGAAGGCAGATTATATTTTTGTTCAAAAGGTTTTAAAACTATGCCAATATCTGCATACTTTAACTTAATTATATTTTTACTCAATGTAATCAAACTGTGAGAATCTCGTACAAGCTCATGCCTAAATTTGAGTTAAAAGTTAACATAATGGCAGTGGAAATACCACTGAATCGTCAGCCCAAATGTAAAATAGCACTGGAGCTTAATGCAAGAGACTGAAGCTGATAGAAAGATATTCTCCTTGGCTCTTAGTAAATATGAAAGTTGATGCTGGGCAATACCAAAGATGTGACATCTTACTTGTATATTATTTTACTGAAGAAATCAGTTTCTCTTAAACTTTAGAACTTTTCAAGGTATCATATAGGAAAGCATACTGAGTTTGTCTGGGAAAGCTTCACTTTCCCATCACAACACCAAAGAGGACGTGGGTTTGCATTCCTCTGTTTTTTGTTTTTTTTTAAATATACAGACAATTTCCAAATTGTAGCTCAATCCAGCAAATAATGACCCTAAATCTAAAAGACATTATTTGGCATTTTTGTCTGCATAATATATCTTTTCCTACTTCTATGGTTTCTTTTTATGTTAGTCTTGTGTAGATTTCCAGAAAGACACCCACAGTAACTTTCTGGGTGTTTGCAAAAACGTTTTAATCATTTAATTAATAAAATACCACATTTCAATTTCAAATATCAAGAACTAAACAAATACAATGACAGAATTCAAATGTTTCTCAATAAAAACAATTTGCATTTCATCTGTATGACTGTTTAGATTTTTTTCTGTAGTGTCTTAAGCAACAGGTGCTTAAATTGGTGCTTTACAGATAAATCAGAATCAGCCCAATTTGCAAAGTTTATACACACAAATAAGGAATTTCACCTTAGCTTCACTTTGCTCTAACTTAAGACATTTTAAAAATAAATAATGTAGGAGTTAACTTTTTGTTTTTTGTAAATGTGTATATACAGAGTGTTTGTCAAAAGTGGAAGAAAAGGTTCCATTAGTACAAATGTGCATTATATTGATCTGGGAACATTGACTGTTGGAGTGACAGATTATTTATCAGGTAGAAAAATAAGCTCTCTGTGGCAGCTGCTTTTACAAATAGCTCTCTGTACAAACTGTGTCCAGGATGTGTGGGGACTGTAGAGATGTTGGCTACACTTTTCCTCAAATGAATTGAAATAAATCTTGTAACTCATAGATATACATCTCTATTTTCCTTTATGTGCTGCAGTTAGTTAACATTAAGCATAAGAGGAGGTAAAAAGGCAACATGGGTTTATGTTTGTGGGGCATTGATTGAAAATTGTGAATGCGTTGGAAACGAGCACAAAAGATGCTCAAGGTACATACCAGAAAATGCTTTGGTTCATCAGCATCACCATTCTTCCATTCGTTTGCTTTTGATTTCCTTTACACCGTCTGGAAATAAAATGACGTATGTAAATTAGATAACAGATCCCCCACTGACACATCAACAGAAATGAGGTGCCCAGCATCTAGAGTATGTTCGCCAAACTAAATTAAAGTTTATTCTGTGAATTTTATGGAAGAACATAGAAAATAGGACTATACAATGGGTTTTCAAGTTCTTATGTCATTTCAGCGGTCAGTGATTGAAATATGCCTTAGCAGAATTTAAAGTAGCAATTTGCATTGCTACTTTAAGGCTCCCTTCTAATTTGAGCACCTTGTTGAACAGATTCTACAAGGTGCTGGAAACATTCCTCAGATTTTTGGGAAATATTTACACAGCAACATCTTGCAATAACTGTGGATCCGTGTAGTCTGCTTTTAGCAGCTCAAGTGAGGTTTTACAATAAGGTAAGACCAGTTAGATCAAGGGAACATCAGTCAAAAGAGAAATTTGACATGTTTAAAAACAACACTGTTGTAAACTACCAAACCGAGAGGATGGAGTCATGTTCTGATACCAAACTGTAAACTTCCAGCAAAAATTCAGACATATTACATCACCCTTTCTTGGCTTGCAGGGCGTAAGGGCCAGCTGGTGTGTCTGACTTGCTTCAATATTTGACATTTTGAGGTAGGGGAGTTTCATTTAGGCATGAATTTGCAACATGAGTTTTCAGTTTATTTTTCACATGAACCCAAACAGACCAGAAATCTGGCTATTCTTATGTTATGCATAAATAAATTAAGAATAACCTCTTCTATATAGAAATATAATGCACAGCCTCGCTTACCAAACACCAACACATGCAGGACACATTCAGAATCACTGCAAACGATATTTTTAACCAATTTCTATATTTCCTCCTGTTACAGTCACATGCCTCCAACCATGAACCCCCGTCACGTCATTGACTGACGCGACAAGCCAGGTGAACAGGTGTAACTAATCTGAGATTTATGAATCTAGTTTACAATAGGTCTTCCTTTTCCAACTTTGTTACTGCCACTTGTTCTATCAGATCTCATGTCCAAACCTACACCGAATCAGAGATACTGGAGCTCATCTTTTTAGTGTGAATGTGAAAAACACCTTGTAACCATTAGTTATTAACAACTGACGTCATACACAAACTCAGACAAATAAATCCTACACGAAAGAAAAACAAGAAAGTTACAGGAACACATTGAGTATTAACAGTATAAAAACGATTCAAAGTTTATTTGAATAGTTTTCCTAACATTAAACTACATAACAGAGTTTTCGGGTTGCTACCTACGCAGTTTAAACTGCTGTAGGCGCTAATGTTAGCAGAGTTAATAGCTAGTTACGCGACGTTCCTTCGGCTTCATTCAGTCCTGAAGGCTAACGTTAGCAAACAGCGAAAAGTCAAGTTCCGGGCTAGATACACATTTTAGCATTTAACAATTACACTGCAATTACCAACGACAATTAATGCCAAATAATCTATGTCTGGGCTTTGACTTTCAGAGACTCCCCACATACCTATACACAGAAAACTTCAGTGTTGGTGTGAGCGGCGGGTATGTTTGAGAGCTCCGGGAAGCTAATAGGCTAGCACCAAGAGCTGCGCACAATGCTCCATCCGTCAGATCATGGCGGTATGCATAGCAAAGGATGCATTCTCCACTCTTTAGCACAGGCTACTTTCTGCTGTGTGGTTCATTGACGGGTGATTTACAAACAATGGCTGCTACAGAGTGGGGAACAGGTGTGACTAGAGATAGCAGAAATTCATGTCGGCACTGCTTATATGGAATAAGACTTTCTGCTTACCTCGAAATGCGCGTTACATCCACTTCTCCATCTTGCACTAGAATGTGGTAGGATAGTTTGGATCTCGCGAGAATACCTGCTGCTGGCGTTAACCCAGGGCACTCCCTTGCGATTGTTGTTATGAGACAATCGCTTCATTTGGAAGAAGAAAAGCAGGTTACTTATTTACCATCACTGCCAATCTCAAGCTCATGATATATTGCAAAACTGAAAGCACAGAGAAAAATCCCCTAAACAAAGAACATAGTCAAAAATGAAAGCTTGCTAAACTTCATAAAATAAGACACTTTTATAGGGACTCAATTTAAGTTCAGATGTGTTCAGAAATACTTTATTAATTCCATAGGAAAATTAAAGTTCTTCATAGTTATTGTAGATATGACCATGGGGAGGAAGAATATCCTGCATTGATCTGTATTACAGCAGATCTGAAGAATTCTGATCTGCAATAAGAGAGAAAACTCTCTTATTGTAATGTAATCTTGTGAAGGGAAGGCACTTAAGTGAAATTATATTTGTTCTTTAATAAAAAATATATTTTGCAAAATCCTCTCCAAAGCAGTCCCGAGAACAGAGCCAGCATTCTTTATCAATTTGTTCCGCTTTTTTACGCTTCATTGCCGCTACCTTGACAGATAACAGCAGAAGAGGTAGTACCGTCAACAACAGTCTTATAGAATATCTGCAACATTTTGAGGAACCTGAGCTTCTTCAAAAAGCACAGTTTGCCCTGTCCCCTTGATACAGTTTCCCTGTTTCGTCTTTAGTCCAGCCTGTTGTCCAGGTGAACTCAGAGGCGTTCATATTCACCCAAAGCCTATTTCTTCCATGATGGAAATAATGTTTGTCATTTCTTTTTCTGTAGCTGCAGAGTCATCTGAGTATTTTGTCATATGATATGATTCTGTCTTGCACTGGATGTCTGAGGTGTGCAGAGTGATAAACAATGGTGAGAGTATAACTTAACTAATATATCAATGGTTGTTTTTCTTGCATTTCCACAGATTTCTGAGCAATAAGACAAGTAAGGCATGACCTAGTCAGGCAACTAATGATCTAGGTGGCATTCACCTGTCGTGTGGAGTTTCTGACAAAGCAAATCAAGTTGAATTGTGTTAAATCCACTGAAGAAATCGATGAATGATCCTAGGTTTGTTGAAGAATGTTAAGATGGGATCTTCAGCTCCACAACAATTGCAGCTGGTCCTGATATGTGCTTATGCTCAGGCAGGTGGGCCAACAAGATATGACGTTGATGATGCGGGATGCCAAGGTAATAGGTCTATAATTGTTCAGGACTGATGGGTGAGCCCTCAAAACAAGACAGGATGTTTCCCTGGAGGGGTTCATGAGGTTCTACAGAATCCCATTCAGCCCTTCAGGATTTATGAGCCAGTCAAGGCTCTTTGAACCTCTTCAGCTGACTCTTCATCTGACTTCTAGAGACAGACAGGCAAGAGGTAAAAGGTGCTTAGCTGAGAATATAAAGTGTAATTTGCTTCAATAAAACTCAAATCCTGTAGTGTTTGGGTAGATAGTTATCAAAAAAAACTTAATGAAAAACAGCAACAAAAAAAGCAAAAAAGTGGTTACTTTTAAGTAGATGCAGTTATTGCGGTTAAAAACAGATGGGTGGAAGCTAACATTTCTTGTTAACATTTAAAATAAAAACACAACAATCAGTAGGAGTGTGGAATGAAAAACAGGATTAATTTTCTATTTTGAAAATTCATCACCGTGAGGTGCAGTGGTACTGCTAATGGCATTGGGATCACAATGCAATAATTTTGTACTTTCAAATGCTTGATCTCATCTAAACTTTTGATGTTTTTGTATGTTCTTGTTTATGCATGAGGATATTTCCCTTTTTTTTAACCAGATATTGAATTTATTAAACATAAAAATAAAAAAATGGCAAAGTATTTTTTTTTATTTTAAAGCACAAAGTTGTATTTCAATTTAATATTTATTTGCACCTGCCTCAAATAATAACCTGCAGTTCTTTGCTACCTTCTTTATTTTGTTTACCACAAACTGTTTTAGCAGATAAGTGACAAAAAGTGCTACCAAATGCAGCAATCTTAACAGCAGGACAAATAATAAAAATTAACTGTCATGAAACAATGGTTTTATGAGTAGATGTGTTTATTACAACAAAATATTCATTGTGTATAGCAGAAAAATACCTAAATCCCTTTTTTTTTTTCAAATGTCAGGAAAACAGAAATTTCCAGTAGGCGTAAGAATAGTGAACAAAAAACTGTTGATGTACCAAAAAAAAAGAAATCAAACATTTGTCTTTTCCTTTTTTTTCAGTAAAGGTGTGCCTGAAATAAATTGTGAAAATGAACTTTGATCTTGTCCAGGTCATATTAAAACAATGAAAAATAAAAGACACAGCACTCACAGAGGGAATATAAACAATATAAAACTAAATGGATGAAATTTATCAAGAGCATCTTTTTAAGCACATATGTAATTACACTAACAAGACAACATGAACATAATGACAGTTAATGCATACAAATATAAAAAAGAACTATCATGTTTCCCCAACAATGTATCATGTACAAGTTGTTACGAAAAATTTGAAAGTTTTCAAACTACAAAAGAACTTAAATTACAACATATATTTACATATAATTCATATCCTGCAACTTCACAATATTTTTACTCTTAAATCTACACCTCCAACATCTTATGACAAGTACATTCTGTGAAAACATCTCTACATCTGACCAAAGAAAGCTGCCAAAACTTGGTGCGCAAACTACGGCAACATGCAGGAAGCTACTCTCTTTTTTTTTTTTTGTTTGTTTTTTAATTTAGCTATATAAATTACAAATCATACAAATATTTACATTGTCAAATTTAAATCTAAAATAAAAAAAAGCTAGAAGAGCAGTGGAAAGTTTTTTTCTACACATTTTAAGGATACTTAACATAATCATACTGAGTCAAAAAAAAGTGACAAAAAACATGCTACATTAAAACAGGCTAAGAAGTTAAGAAATTCTGCCTTGGTTAATAAATAAAAGAATAAATAAAATTAAATGATAGTTGTCATAGAATGGGGATTGGTGAGAACCTTTGAGATGATGTTAAGAGCTTCAAAATTATAATATGAATAATTGTGGGACTGTTTCAATAGAGGGTTTTGTATGTTTTACAGAGTGGAAAAAAAGGGAATTGCTTACAAATAAAACTGAGATAGAACAGCTAAATACAACTCTAAAACTACAAAATGTTTAAATGTCTGCGCTTGAATGAACTTTCCCTTTTAAAAATCTTGCCTAAATACAACCTGCAAATATAACTAACAAGAAAACAACCTTCTTTGGAAAATTTATGAAAAATCAGTGTAAACTTGCCTTCAAATTATTAGAAAAAAATTCCTATTGTCAGTATCAAATATGTGGTCGTAAAAATAATCTACCACATAAAGAGTGCTTCCAGCAAATTACAGTGATTTCACTTCAAATCAGACGTGCCTCTGGAAATACCTTCAAGCAGATATAGCCAAGTGGAGTCGGGCTGAAAATTGGTGAAGGGCAAGATATGACGACAGTTGATAACAAGTGGAAACAGTTAAGAGTACAAAATATAGATAACTATCTCGAGTTTCTTCAGACCACTTCAGAGGTCTCATCTTCATTCTTAATGTCATCAGCCACAAACAACAAGCATCTCTCACAAGAGAAGCTTTCCGTTGCGGTGAATCTTAAGGATTTTTCCAAGTCTCTGTTTTGCAGTTGCAAGACCTTTCTTTGGCCTTTTACCTGCAGAAAAGCAAAAAAAGAATAAACAAATAAAAATATATAAATAAAGCTAAGACACAAGAAGCGAAAACATTGCAGTAAATGTGGTCATATTTGTGCCTACCTTGACCGATCCCTGTTATTCCTTGGCTGGCTAAACCTGCAGGAGATAAACCAGCATGGGAGCTGCTGTTCTGAGGTGACATGGAAGGTCGTCGCGAAGAGAGGAACACACCGGGGGCCATGGCTCCACTGCCCCTCGGGCCCCCAGGGCCAAAAGGTCCTGGCCCTGCTGTGTATTCATGGTCTAACAGACTGGCAGAGAAATAATCCATCCTCCTGTCTGGGCTGGCATCTGCTGCTGACTCTGGAGCAGGTGTTGGGGAGGCGGGGGCGGGCTCAGCCTGCGCTGGGGGAGGACTGGCAACGGGAGCAGGAGGACGCTGCTTTTTAGTGTACTTCCTTTTAGCAGGTTTCTGCTGCTCCTGAATCACAACCAGAAAGAAATATGACTCTTTATCTTGTCAATACTGTCCAATACGGCACATTTGTGAACGTGACATCTTTCTTTAACAACTCACTTGTTGTGCCAACTTGGCAGCAGCTGCTGCAAGCCCAGTTTCTACAGAAGCGACTCTAGCCCCTTCCCTGGCTGGTCGATCTTGTTTAGGAAGTGTGGGCATCACCCTTGCTGTAAGTAAAAGCAACTCATCAGACATTTACCAGCTCAGAAGAAAATGTGACTGGCACCTCGGCCATTTTAAAAGGAGATACCTTTAGGGCTCCAGGGTGTGTCATCCCAGTTTTTTTTCCTTTTCATCTTCGTCTTGTTAATATGATCTTCCTCGTCAGACTCCAAAGAAGGGTAAACTTAAAGAGAATTAACATGTCTTAACTTTGACTAAATGCAGAACACTTTCATGCTTTGATCAGCGGAGACAACGCGTTACGGTTCTCACCATAATCTGAATCCTTAAAACAAGTTCCCAGGGTTTCTTGCTCATCTGGACTGTCTTCATCACTGATGTGACGGGCCGGCCTTTTGATTGTCCTTTTACCAGGCCGCTGAATCACTGCTTTTTTCTCAGGGTTTGCAGTCTTCTTGATTCCCCCTGTCACCCACACAGTTCTCCCGCCCTTTTCCTTGACGGCTGCTAATCCCTCCGTCAAGCCTCCAGAGATTGATAAGGGAGAGGAAGAGGAAGAAGAAGAGGACGAGGAAGGAGGGTTGGCCATGGAGAGCATGCCCTGGATGGCGTCCCGGGTGCTGGGCGAGGCTGGTGCTTCCTCACTAAACAGAAAGCAGAAAGAAACATAATCAATAACAATAACCATAATTTTAAAAAAGTATACTAAAGTATATTAAGTGCAATATTATCTGATTTTGCATTTTTGTATTAAAAATCCTTTTAATAAGCATTATTCTAATAACTATCCATCTGATACTTACATTTCCCAAAGTACAATATAAAAAACCCACCTCGTGTACATGTATTTTTGCTACACAATACAAAAAGACAATCACACAAACTAAGTGTTGCAACAGTTTTCTTATACACAGTAAGGGTTTATTATTGTAATTATATAAATGTGAAGTTATTACTTCTGAATTAATTAGACTGAAAGGGAACAAAAAGTCAATAATTTGGAACTTTTTAGTCAACGGTTAATTCCTTTATATTTTTTTAGGAAGTGAATTGTAATGAATTATAATGCACGAGTCAAAATGACCCATAAGACAATCCTTGTACCCTAGTGGCGTACAGCCCACACGGAAATGCAAACAAAAACAAAGTATCACTTTTTCTAATGATGGGGTCAATTTAGGAAAAGTCATAAAATATCAAGTTGGAAAAAGATCGTTTGGGGTATTTTTTCTACAGCTAAACATACTAGTGGGTCACTTTTGACCCGCAAGACAACACAAGGGTTAATATACCAATCAAAGATCAAGTCAACAAACCTGAGAGCTGCAGAGTCTAATCCTGCCACCTGCTTGCTGGCCTTCAGTAAGTCAAGGATGCCCCCTGCACCACCTTTCACCCCATGAGCTGCCAGCGTCTCTTCATCGGTTGTGTAGTCCTCCTGAATAAAAACACGCAATGATAAAACTGCCATTAATAGAAAAAAACAAAAAACACTTTAACAGCAAAACGCAATACTGTCAGTGTAAGCAGAAATTCAGGTAAATTTTATTTTATTTTTTAAATTTAAACTTCTCTTTAGAATCAATAAATTATTTTTGAATTAAAAACACACTATTCAAACCATCACATCAGTGAAAAGATAAATTATTTTGTCTAATAATTAGGTAATAAAATTTAGCTCAAAGAGGAGAAAATAGTAAACTTGTGATAAACCACTGAGACCAGCTAATTAATTACAATAAATCTGAGTTTTAGGTTTTCTTCAAAATGTAACAACTCTAAATCAAACTATTTCTATAATAAAATCTAAACAGCTGTTATGCAAATAAAATAAAAATAAATTAAATTAAAAAGATGGGAATAAAAATCTATTCATCTTTTTAATGAGATGCTGGAGAAATTCAACCAGTTTTTTTCTCCAAATGTATGAAGTATAAAAGTAAGAGCTCTATCTCTCTCCAGATGTTGATGTGCATTACAGACAGGAGAAATTTATGCTTTTATTCAGCCAACATCAAAATAAAATTCAGCTGTATGAAAATATTTCCCTTTGCAAAAGCATGAAGAATTAAATATTATAGACAGCATTATTATAACTGTAATAATCAGTTACAATAATGTTATATTACTTCATTAACAGAGGAAATAACTGTTGATTTTCTGCACAACGTTGTACATCTTTTTGCTTCATGTTTGTGTAATTGCTGTGATACTGTGATTTTTTTAACTCTAGGTTATGATATAAAAATCTCTGTTTGGTCCATCACAATGGGTGCATCCGTAAAAAAATAAATAAATAAGAAAAATCCCCTAAAAATCTCACCTCGATGTCAAAGTCTACCTCTCCTGGCTCCCTGATGCGATTAGGGTCAGAACAAGGTTTGGCTCTGGGTAGCTTCCTTGGTAAACCTGAATGGATGTTTCTGTTCTGTTAGTCTACATTTCTTTGAAACCACAAAACTGAATTGTTTGGTTTGCTTTCAAGCAAATACTTGCCACGTAGTTTCTTTTTCTTGTTTGGTCCAGCAGGCTTGCGTCGAGGAGGAGGAGTCTCATCAATCTGCAACTCATCCTCAGACTCCAGATCAGAAAGACTGGATCCCTCTGTGGCTAGGTGTTTGTAGCTCGCAGCACTTCCTGCACCATTACTGCTGCCATCTTTCTTACTAAGTAATTAAAGAAATAACAGGCATAAAAAAAAAAAAAATTAAAATTCAGAATGTACAAAATCTTTAACATTTAAAGGAGAGTATTAACGCTCACCCTTGGATTTTGCCATTTGTCAAGACAAGTTTAAGTTTGTTTTTATTCATCTTCCCTTCAAACTCCTCCAATGGTAGCTCCAGCTGTGACAAAAAGAAATCAGAAACAACAGGAAAACCTTTAGAAATGTTAACATAAGAGCTACAACAAATAGGAGAAAAAGTGCACACCTTGTTCTTGTGCTTGGATTTGCCAGGTTGAAATTTCTTTAGGGTATGTTTGGCATGGATCTCAATGAGCTCGAGTTCTCCTGCTTCTGCCTTAAGGAGCCCTTTCTGACTTTTCTTTTTGGTTCCTGTGGGCCCAAACCCTCCCAGCACCTCCTTAGGCTTGGGCCCTTTCTTTTTTCCAGGAGGGCGTCCAGAGTTCTGGGCGGCGCTCAGCGGGGCTTTGGAGAGTGGAGCACCAGGAAACTGAGGTCCTGTGCGACCAATGTTCTGTTGAAATATATCCTGATGAAAAAAAGGTCAGTTTATTACTAAACATAAAAAAGGTATGTGAATAATATTTTCAAATACAAATATAGAATAAAAAAATTACCTCAACCAGACGGATCTCCTTTGCAAGGTCTTTTATCAATGTCTGAGTGTTGATGGTCTCTGGTATCTCCATTTCATGCTCAGCTAAGGCCTGAGAGCAGAATATCATCATCAGTAATCTTATACAATATTTGATCAGAGGATTTCAGTTCAATTTAAAGATAAAATATGAACAAGCCTCTCCAAAAAATCTTTGGACTAATGTCTTTCAGAACTGAACACAAAAATCCAAAGCTTCTCATTTGTACACTAAACAAGATAAATTAAGTTTAAAGAATGTTTGTCACTCAAACTAATTTAGGTCTATATTTACTTAAAGACATTAAACTAACATCAGTATTACTATTGATATTCTTATCTGCTAACTTTAGGAATCTAAGCAAAAACTACGAGTATAATTCTACCTCTTTGCGAGTCCAGGTGCGGAAAGCATTGTTCAGGGCCTTAGCTCCATGAACAAGATAGCTGGCAGGGTGTCTGCGATTTTCTCTCAATCCTGTTGGAAGACAGAAAAAGTTACACTAGAGAAATTGACATTAAAAAAAACAACAATCCTAAAGTGACTAAATACGTATTGAAACTTCTCACCTCTAAAGATGTCAAGAAGGTGCTTCCCAACATACCAACACACAGTCTCAAAGTTGGGGAATTTGAACAAGTCGGCTGTGCTCAGTCTCTTCTCTATTTCGTATGCCCTAAAATGACCGAAAGCATATGTTGGACATCAGTGGTTATAGCAGTAATTCCTCTGTGTAGATAATAGTCTTGTTAAAATGTTTCCAACACGTCTTATGTACTAGCACAGCAAAAAAGATTAAATTCAGTTTGCTGTGAAGTTGGCTGAAGCTGTAGGCTTCCCAAAGACTGGCATTGACTTGGTTGATAATTAAACTGCTGCTTACAACTAGAGTCCAGCAGGGGGGGAAAAAAACAGGACAATTTCCTCATTCGACCTTCTTTCCATTTAAAACTCCTAAACACTGAATCAGGCCTTGTCTCAAGTAGGCACTAACAGGTTCAGGGTGTTAATAAACAAACTGAAGCTTAAACTTCTACTAATACAGCAATTTTTTTTGGCCTGTCCTGTACATGTTGATGTCTGCGGAGCTTCAGAAATTAAAGTTCGGTATTTGCTGTGTTGTTGCTACCAACTGAAATACAGTTAAATCCAGATTTTCACACAAATAACTTAAAAATAAAAGTACTTTCTGGCATAAAAAGGCAGCTAAAACTATTCCTGCCTTAAGGTCAGTTAGAATTACTAAAATTACTTATGTTCGCTAAAAGTCAGTAATAATCAAGATTCTTTTCCCTTTCTTTCAAGTATGACCTTTAAATTAATTTTCTTAGAATTCAGCAGAATGCCATTTTAAGCTGTAGAGCTTGAGTTAAATGTTTTTAATCTCCTTCCACAAACCTTTTGGTTCATTCCTCCTGACAGAACTGTATCAGGTTTGTAGGTCTTGGTCAGACTGAATTAAAGAAAGTTCTAAAAATATAACTTTTTTATCTGAGACAAAAGTCCCAATTGTCTTGGTTGATACAGTGTGGAAAAATACTCAAAATGCACAACGCTTCACTTCTTAATTTACTTAACTTTTAATAGTTAGAAAGTCATGATCATAACTGCTTTAAAACTCAAATTAGGGCTGTCGCAATAAGCAATAAATCAGTGTAAATTAAAACAAACTCAATAATTTCCATTTGCATAATTTTTTACTTTTCTCTTTTTTTTCTCTCTTTCTATCATGACAGAATGCTTCAGTCTGGTGCCCTGGTCTCAACCAGTCCTTTTATTGAAGGAACATTTTGCTACACAGTCTTTATAATTAGTTTTATTTGTTATTTCTGTTAATTAATTTTGGATTTTAAAAATGTCTTCCAGTTCCAGTGTTAAATGTTCATTAGGATTAATAATTGAGAATGAATGTGTCCTTGCATATTTAAGCAATTATATTACTTGAAAATGGACTCAAAACAACAATATTATAATTTATCGTAAAAACTTCTGGGACAATTTGTTGTCCAGCAAATTTATCATCGTGACAGGCCTACACAAAATACTTTAATCAAAAATTAATATACAGTACTGAAGAGTTAATGGAAAACTGACCGAAGCTGCATGTCAATGTTGAGACTGTGCAGAAAGTTTCCACCAAAGGCCAAGCAGTCCACAGGAGTCAGCACAGCATGAATCCATCCTGCAAAATAGATACTATTAATGTTTACTGATCTAAACTTAGCCCACATCAGGTCACATAGGTTTATAAATTGGCTGCTTATCATTTTAGCTGTATATAGGATACTGATACAGTTAAGTACAAAAGTGGTTCTCAGCAGACAAGACACATTAAATATAGAATATTTGACTGCAATGCAAAAACCCTTTTCTGATACGTAACAAAAATAAGTATCCATTAATACCTGTAGGTATGAACAGTGTGTTTCCTTGCTTGACAGAACACTTGTAACACATGTCAACCTGATCCCCAAAGAACATCTCATTCTGGTTAGATGAGGAACTCCAGCGCTCAAAAAGTGCCAGGTTGGCTGGGGTGGGAGAAATTAGGTAGAAGATTTTCTCGCCCTGAGTGAAAATGGAAAGAATGTTTGTTTTATTATAAACATGTCACCCAAAAAGAGGCTAAACTTCCCAAAACACATACAAATATGTCATCTCACCCTCAGGACATGGTACCATACTGAAGTGCCACCAAAGTCAATGTGAAAGTCTGTGTAGCTGTCCTTTACTCCCATCAGGCAGTACTTCTGCACATTTGGCCGTTCAAATACAGACTCTTCAGGCCAGAGGTTCTCCACCCATGAAAGTTTTCTCACAATCTTGGGAGTCTCCACCAAATTTGAGAACCTATATCAATTTCCAAACATATCAATTAAAGGATAGCTAATAAAACCAGGTACTCTAATTTGCCACTTCTTGCTGGTACCTAGTTTCAGAGAACTCCAGGCTAATCACATTGAGTACTCTGTCCCTATTGGTGCTGTTGTAGTATTCAACAAAGTCTCCCAGTCGCATCTTCAGGTCGCATTGACGAGACACATCAATAACATCGATCTCTTTATCTGCACCTTCAATTTAACAGATTTTAGAGCATTTAGTACAAGGAACCGAGGGCAACATTACAGAGGAACAAAAATATGATTTCTCTGATGAAGTACTGTTCTGACTACTACTGACTACTTTTAAAAATATTTCAAAAATATGTTAACTGGTAAAAAATAAATTTTCATCATACTCCTTGAACCTCCATCATGATTGCATACTCAATATTACAACAATGTCTGATTCATCTGAAGCAAAATTAAAAGAGCAGATGGGTGACCGAAGAGTTTTGTATGTAAAAAATCTGAAGAGATTTAAGAATGTAGTGTGTGCCGAAATTTAGCAAAAATGTACCAATGTAGTGCTCCACATCTGAGACACTGAACGAGGACGGAGGAAGGGTCATGCCTAAGCCATCCCGCCTCAACACCAAGACTGGGACGCTGAAAGAATGCTCTTCCAGAAAGTCGACCGTCAGCTGAGCCCCAGACGGTTTCAGCAAGATTTCATCAGCACTGCAAAGCACAGGAAAGCATAGGAAAATTGAATATTTCAATAGTTCACTACACAAAGATACTTCATAAGTAAAGGAGCAAATACATAAATAAATACCAGACAAAAATCTTACTTTGGGAACGTTCTGCTACGAAGCTCCCTGACAAACTGTGGGCTCCCCGTCTTTACAGGCTTACTGGGATCTCTTGCTACGCCTGTATTTCCATCTGTTTGCTTATTGCCGCCACGTCGTTTGCGCACTAAGAAAATAAAGTGTACAACATCAAATAATATTAATTGAATCTCAGAGACGTGTGTTTAACATAAGGAACGGCCTGATATGATAATCTCTAAATACAGAATGTCATGATTTGATGGGATGTCCACAAGAAAGTTGGAGAAAGGAAGAAAAGGTGTGTTACAGTTCATGTCTTTCACGATATATGACTCTTTATCTTATAATATATAAGTGGCATGCAGTCAGGGGAGGCAGAGGCATAATGCGGAGGCATAATATTATTCTTCCATTATTCATGGACGAATAATATAATGATAAGATAATTTATATTGCTATTTTCATCCTGTGTTTTGTACTGTGAAGTATTTATTTTTCATTTAGCTTAACCAATTTAGATTTTTTTTTTTTCAAAATTGCTGAATTTTCGCATTTTCCCATTCAAATGCTCGGAAGCGCAGCAGGTGAGGCAGCAGCGAGCTGAGCCTCACCTAGGATTGCGCAACCTCTCGCTAACTGCACTGGCTGCCATTCGATGGGAGCATGCTCCTCCTGCCTGTATGTCGCCAATAAAATGGTTAAAAAACTTTTAATATATAAACTGCTTTTCCATAATTTAGCTTATCTATATAATGTACAGTGCTTATTGTCACCAAATGTGTGTGTAACGTGTTTCATGTGCTGAGGAACGATCATAAATGGCAGACAGCAGACTCGAGGTGAGGCAGGCAGTTTTCTTGCCTCATGGCAGGGGGCGCTCATGATCCCAGACATTGTGACTCCATGTCTGCAGGGTTAAACAGCGAGCTAGCTTAAATAAGTTAAGCTACACGCAACAAGTCTACGTGTAGCTTGGCCGATACAGAGAGCTAGAAAAAGGTGGTTTTGAGTTGTACTTCATTTTCATCATACTCCTTGATGAAAATGAAGGAGCATTTTCATACTCCTTCATTATGAAATGAAGGAGTATGAGCATTGGTGCTATGCTTTGCTGTGCAGCATAGCACCAAATTAATAATATCTATATTTCCAAGTTTTATTGAGTTAATGGAATTATTCTACCATGGCAGCACAGCTATGGATGGCATGTGAAAGTATAGTCTTTTTGCCCTTCAATGTTGTCCGCATGCACGAAATTTCCGTATGTATGACGTGCAGGTTGCCTTATGATTTTGATTAAGTCAGTGCCTCACCAGCCATGAACCTCACCGCACATCACTGATATATATATATATGTATATATATATATATATTTATTTATTTTATAATTATCTCCAACAAAAGAATGAAAGAAACTTACTGACAGAAGGTCCATGGGTGACCTGACAATTAGGGCAGTGATATTGGTCAATCTCAGCTGCCTTGTCCTCTTCCACACCAACACAGCTGGACAGGAAACAAGAACAGAAACAAAGTTGAATGGCTAAATTAACTGAGTTCAATTATTCTTTAGACACGACTCAATGTAGAAAACACATCATGAAACAACACATTTTGAATATTGAAACTTGTGGATTAATATCACCAACAAAAAACCCTTACCTTCCATGAAACCAGTCTTGACAGATGTCACATTCAATCATGAAGCGTGTCACATCATAGGGCAGGCGACATAAGCAATACACTGGCACTGACGCCATATTAAGTCTGTGTTTGCAAAATGCTTTTTAATAATAATTTTTTTATATATATATATAATGCAAACAGTAGAAGCTATTTGATAAAATGATGATTGCGACGGGAAAGAACTCTAGCTGTGTCACTTCATTTCCAGACCTCTGTTACCGACAGTCATGTTTAGCCGGGAATGACCTAAAAAGCTGTTAAAACAAAAATAAGCAAGAAAAAAAAAGAATTGTCAGTAGCCGCTCATAAAATGCGCAAAACTACAGAATTGTGCATGCTGGTTTCTGAGAAGGGTAAAATAGTAATTCCAGTTAGGAAATAATGTGCATTGGTTTAGCTAGCTTAACAACTACTCATGTTTTCTTTTTTTCCACTATCGGATAGCAATAAGTTGCGGATATGTTACAGTATAAAACTACTTTAAAATGTAATTACAATGAATAGAATCGCTGCCACTTATGTTGCTTCCTGAATTTAACATGAATCACTTTGCTTCTGGTAAGACACGATACCGTCAAAAAAATAAACAAACTTGGTGGCAGTATGGGTCGCTAACTGTTTGTAAACAGTCCAGAGCAATGACTTGAGAAGCGAATATGCTAAGGCTAGTCTCATCAGAAAACGGTTTAGCAGAAATATTTATAAAAATCTACACATAAAAAATCAGTTTGTTTTATTTTAGCCTTTAATTGCAAAACACGCGTTAAAGCTAATACCACTATCGAGCTTGCTCTTTTCAAACCTTGTCCACTGGCTAAGCTACCTCTAAGCGCTGGCGACTCACCAACTAGCAGGTCTGCGGCAGGGCCAGGCACTGGAAAGCGGCCGTAATCTCTACGCAACTCCGGAGCTAGCTGCGGCCTTATTATGCAACGTCAATTATTCACACTTTTCTGCGATACATTTTTGTTTAACAACTGTGCAAAGCGCACAAATATAGATAAGGTTCGGAAGTTAGCACTAGACCAAGAATATAAAAGCTGAAGTGCCCAAAAGGTTAAAAATAACAACAAAATTAAAGCGCCTTTAACTGCCTCAACGCCATTTCAAAGCGGTTAACGTCAAACCGTTGTTCGTCGTTGTCCGCGAATGGTGGAACAATAAAGTTGTGAACACTACAACGATTTTGATTTTGGCAGAAAAACTAAACTGAATAAACCGTTACCACGGTAACAAAATGATGATATGTGATTAGTTTTATTTGATTTCAGTATTTTGTATTATTTAGACTTATTTGTCTAATTAATAAGATTAAATAATGCTTATTATTTTTTAATGACTACTAATGCCTATTGAAAATGTGAATTGATTTTTTAAACTACACAGTTACAAACTTTTTAGAGGTCGAAAATAACAAGCTAGATCGATTAATTTAAATTTTAATTTTTTCAAGGATTTATTAGCAGGGCTTAGTCTCTGTCAGATGAGATTCTAGCAATCATTATCAGCTTCAGTTGAGATTATTTATTTTTAACAAATAAAACAGAAAATGTAAAAAGATGTTTATCCCTGATCTTTACAAAAATTCCACTGGGGATGGGGCGTTATGTACTAAGTTAGATTTATTGGGATGACAATGAGGGATCATAAAATGTGTTTACAAATACTGCTCTTAAAAAAGAAATCCAAAAAATCAACAAGGAACAACTCATTAATGAATTATTAACCTCAACATACCATGGACTTACAAAATGTAGTGCAACTTTAATGTTGTGGGGGGGGGGGAATACAAAAAGTAACAAAGTAACAATCCCAAAAATAATTTCAGCTTTGGGGAACTGTACAATTATGATACCTAATTTATTATTGGCCCAATAAAGAAATAAACAAATCAGAATAAAGATAAAAGGTACAATGGTTGCTTGTCCCTACAGTCAATCTTAGCTCATTTGGCACTTAGAAAGTTACACCACCTTGCAAAAATATTGGCTTTTTTATGTTTTGTTAAATTCCAACCACAAAGATGGGTGGATAAGATTTATTGTAATAGACCAGCACAATGTAGTGTATAATTGTTATGTCAACAAGACATGGTTTTGGAAATTTCAATAGGACAGCTAGACTTGGTAAATTTGATCAGTGCTCTAAGAGATGTCCAAATATCTGTTCAAAACTTAATTCTGCTTTAAACCGTTTCAGAACTTTGTCTGTGACCTGTTTGATCTTTATGATGCTGTTTGTCCACTAATGTTTTAGCAAAGCTCAGAGGCCTTCACAACACAGCTGGATTTATAGTTTAGATTCAATTACACACATGTGCCCTCTATTTATGAAGTCTGGTAAGTTTAATTTAATTTATGGATATCAGATTGAAAGGGATTGAGTCCAAATGCCTGCAACATTTTTCAGTGTTTTACTTGGGAAATAAAACATGAAAACCACATTCTATTTTCCCTCCACTGAAGTCACTTTGCATTGGTATATCAAATACAATTATAAAAAAATACGAAGTTTGTGGTTTAAACATAAAAAAGAATTGTGTTAAAGTCCTAGGTATCAGGTAAAGTATAGTAGTCTAAAGCTAAAATTTCATTGATGTCCCCAAAATATGTAACTGAACATTTCTGTCTATGTGTTCTAATATTTTCAGTTTCTGTTAAAATGTCCGAAACTTCCTTCTGTTTTGATAAATGAAAAGAGCTCAACTGAAAACAATCTTCATATCTTCATCATTGATCCTAAGCTTAAACTGACACTGCGCTGTAAAGGGGGATAAAAGTCTTTGCATGGCCTTAATGGCAAGTGTGTGGGTTAGAATGACGTACTGTGAATCCACAAGTACTTCTCTTTGAAATAAAAACATGAGGGAACAAAAGGTTTTGTAATATTTATTTTGATTAGTTACAAAACATAAATAAAATCAACAATCAAATTAGTTACAATTTACAGAGGCTTAATCATTAGCAACATGCTTTCTGGTATTTCTCTAGATTTTATTTTCCCACCAATATACTTTTATCAGTCATTCTTAGCCATGTTGTTTTGAGACTCCAAAGATTGTTGTTGCATTACTTAGTGTATTTTAATCTACCTGGAACAATAGGAAAGCTGGTGTCAATTATTTTAGTACAATTCAAAGCTTTCAACAGTGAAGTAAAATGTCAGAAATTGCCAATATTTTCTACAAATATAAGAAAAACCCCTCATCATGACGCCTGACAAGGTGTTATGTACCAAGTTATGGAGGCCCCATGAAAACAGGGATGTTTTCTCATTTTTATTAACTTTGAGTTTATAATGATGAGCATTCATTTTTTACAGTTTGTACAATCCTGTTCCAAAATACAAAAATAATCTGCATCCTTTAGATAACAATTTGGTTACACTCATAAAGACAAAGTAGGCTTCATCATCATGACCCAAAAATTTTTGTTAGACACGTTAGTATCAGACATCACAGCACAGTATCTCACCTTCACTAGCAGTGCACTACATCTTTGTAAAAATGTAGGAATTCTCAAAAATCTAAAAATACAAGAAACCTTTGAATTTATACTCTACAGCATGTAGTTTCTCAACCACACCCTTTAGTATGAACGACTCCTCTGTAAACCATTTGTTATTTATATCTGATTGACTTTGTGCAATCTCATGTCTTCCAAACCTTACAATCTCTCTTTAACCAATAAAACTGAATTCTGCTTTGACTACAGAGTGAGCTAATAAACACATAGCCATCAATTTTAAAAGATTCCTATGTATAAATGTATTATTAAATCAACCAACTGGTAATACATCAAATGCTGATTGCAGTTGTTGTACACTTGAAATGGGTTTTAAAAAATAGGGTCCTGCAGGTTTAATTTGTTTAAGCTCCACATTTTCACTTCTGATCGATTCGAAGATTAGGACCAAAAACCAAATCATTTTAGCCGTGAACTATAGTTCACGGCTAAAATGATCAATGGCAAACAAAACACAGTGCCTTCAAAAACTATTCATACTTCCTCACATTTTCTCACATTACAACCACAAAATTCAGTGAAGTATACATGTACTTTTTGTGATAGAGCAAGCAGTGTGTAGCTGTGAAGTGGAAGGAAAATAATGATTTTAGAATATTTTTAAAATGAAAAACCTGAAGTCTGGCATGAATTTGCATAGAGCCCATTTTACTCTAATTCCCTTAAACAAATTCCAGTGCAACTTATTAGGTCACATCTGATTTACTGTCAGGTGTGACCTAATTAAAATCCACCTGTGTGTAACTTAATCTCAGTATAAATCCACGTATTCTCTGAAAGTCTCAGAGGTGTGTTTGAGGACATTAGTGAACAAACAGCTTCATGAAGACCAAGAATAACAGCAGATAGGACAGAGATGAAATGGTGGAGTTGTTTAAAAATTAGGGTTAGGTTATAAAATATCCCAAACAGTTCACCATTAGTCATGCACTTCACTAATGTGTATACTAAGTGAAAGAGGCAAGATTGGTAAACTGTTGACAGAAAGTACAAGAGTAAAACTGAACTTGTATTTAAAATATGTGATAAATTTATAGCACCCCAATGCCCAATATGAAAATGGTGGCAACGAGCTGTAGGAAAGCTTTTCATCAGCATTGAAAGGAAAGCTGGTCAGAGTTGATGAGAAAATTAAAAGGCGTTAAATATGGAAGCCGCCATTCTTGAGAATCACGTGCATGTTCACCTTCACAACAATCCGAAACATACAACCAGAGCTAAAACAGTTAAGATCAGGCAATGTTTGCATTAGAATGGCATAACCTAAACACAACTGCAAACCGATGTCAACAAAAACTTTTCATCACATCAGACTGAGCTTCAGCTATTTTGAGAATAAAATAGGCAAAAAGTTTAGTTTCTAGATATGCAAAGCCTTGCTGGATTAATTCATGTGAACGCTCCACTATTTTGTAGAAAAAATGTTTGAAAAACAAACTTCCTTCCACTTCACAATTATTCACTCCTTTCTAAATAATAAAAAATCTAAATAAAATGCAGTGACGTTTGTGGTTGTTTTTGTGTAAAATCGTCAAAGGGCATTAGCACTTTTATGTGGCATTGCAATAACTCAATGTGTGAAGTATTCTCAACCATATTTAACATTAAACTTACAACCATTAAGACCTAATAGCTTTTTTTTTACTTTCTGTCGTCTGAGGAGGCAAGCCTAGAACACAGGCAGAGTAAACATTTCCACACAGTGAGTGAGCACAGTGACATCTGAGAAGCTGCTTTCAATGAAAGAAAAAGAGATGCAATTCCTTTTACAAAACACAATGCGACTCTCACATTTGCTCTCTTTTAAACAGACAAACAGTCATGCACCCACGACAACACAGTTATCAAAAGTAACATTGAGATAACTAATTCAGCATGGTTTCCCTAGGTTGTATGACCTTGACCTTTTCTTTTTTTTTTGTTCCTCTTTCTCTTTAGAACGACCCCCGCTTAACTTGATATGGAGAAATCAGATTGTATCTATGACGCTGTTTACCTTTTTAGGCTCCAAACTACACAGAGATTGTGTGTGTACTGCAGGTGGAAGCAGCTTCCACTCAGGTAAAATCCCACATATCATGAGGTCTTGCAGAATTGAGTGGACAGTATCCAGGTGTTTACTGAACATGATTTCAATTAATCAATGTATAATTTTAAACTCGTATTATTATTAAGACAAATGACATGCTGTAGGAAACACAACACTACATGTGTTAGACTGCGGTGAGATGAGAGTAGGTGCACAGGTCGACCAAACTTAATTCTGCAATTTTCTGTTTAATTTATCTTCATTATGTATTGTGCTGCAAACCTAGTTTAAAAAAAACATATTAAAATGTATCTATTGATCTGGCAATAATCACTGTATCTACAAAAAAGTTGTATGCTTTTTCAGACAAATTGATTAATACAATACATGCTGATCAATTCAGATGACCATTACTAATTGCACTTTTAAACGTGATAGTTCTTTCACTGTAAGCGTTGGCTAACTGAGCCAAAAATACTGCCACAGTAAAATTATTTGTCCTCGCTGTCTCTGCTTTCAGAGGCTCCAGGTCCAGCGGAGTTGGTTTGCAGGTAAAAAGATTTTTTTTTTTCCATCCAAGGACATCCTCATGTGATATGTTCTCAAATATTCAACATATACTGCAGCCACACTCATAAATGCACCCATCCATACATTAAAGACGTTTACACATCAACATCCAATAATCCGTAACTCCAGCGGCTGAATTTTATATTAATCTGCTATTTTTTGCTTTCACAGGAGCCTCCTTTCCTCATAAGGAGAGGAAGCAAAGTACCATGCTGGAATACATATATTCACTTCACTCACAGGTTACCCACACATATAACACTTAATTATCACTCCAAAATGAATCTGATTTATGTTTCAAATCACTGGGGTATCATCATCTCTTGGAGATTCACATTTATTTCTCAAATCTCTTGGTTTCATTTTTGTCCCAAAGGAAGAGTAGAGGTTGGGGTTGTTGGGTGAATTTTGGCACTGGAAGGTAGAGCAGCAGTTGAGCAAGATGAAGAACAGGTAGACGAGGGGGAGGAACAGGAGCAAAATACACCCCCAATAACTGCGGTGCTGTCAGTGGGTACAGTGGGTCCACCTCCATGCAGCAGCGACGTGGCCGTGGACACTGGGATTTGGATTTGGGAAGGCAGCAGCGGTTGGCTTTGAGGTGTTGGTTGGGGCAGCAGGATGGTGGGTTGCACCTGTGACTGTATGGAGGTTTGCATCCGAGGTTGTGGCATTTGCTGGCACATAGGAGACTGCTGATAGGTCATCTGCTGAAGGGAGGGAGGCTGATGGAGGTGTAAACTCTGATGCATCTGCGGTACTTGACCCATGTGTGATTGTGGGGGTGGAGGAACCGGAGAGGCCAGGGTGGTCAGGGTTCCTCCACCTGCGTAAGCAGAGGAGGCTAAAGGTGCCTGGGGGTTCAGTTGGGCTGCTGGAAACCAACCTGGTCGGCCCACCTGTAATTATTATATCAATGAATACTAAGAAAAAATCTTATTATTTTTGCTTTAAGTTGTCAAAAGTACCCATTTCCATTTATGTATTACACATTTTGCAACCTTGCATTTTTGCAATAGACCAACAGAAGGTAGAAAATCATAAGTTGATTGGAGCAAAAGGTGTGTCAACAGAGTATTCAGAAAACCATGTATTAGTTTCCTTCCGCATTAGACTTGTGTATTACATTGTATTAATTCAGTTAAAAACACCCCAATAAAATATGCCAGTTTGTTCTGACAATGTGACAAAATGTGAAAATGTCCACACATTATACTTCTGTCACTACTATAAATAGATAACAAATAACTTAATTTTCTAAAACAAAACCATATTCCATATTGATCAAATCTATTCACATAATAATATGAAGCAAAACCTATCTATGTATTTTATTGTGTTTAGTCATACCTCTGCAGACTGGCTCCAGCCTCCCTGTACCTGCTGAATCTGTTTGATTTGATTCAGAGATGGCTTGATTGGAGCAGGACCTACTGCCTCCTTTGTCCAATTGTCAACAAGTTTGTGCAATTCATCAGTGAATGTGCTTTTCCTTGACGGGCTGTGATCTGTGGAAAGATGAGATGATTAATAACATTTTCTACCTACATGTTGGGTTGCTTTACATTTCTACAGTATGCATTTTTTAAGTTTCATGCATAAAAGGACAAACTGAGTGATGGATAGATGGATAAACAAACAGATGGATGACAGAGTATTGAAAAGCGATAAAGAGGTTTATCTTTTTTAAACAGGGAAAATAAATAAAATGTAGAATAACACAAATTATTAAGGTTTATTTCTTTTTTTTCCATTAATAATCAAAGTCTAGATGCATCACTAAAATTTGAACCTGCCTTTTTTATCAGGCACTACAGAGCGGAGTCTACCCTGTTCGCCACCCGAAAAACTACTTGACTGCTGAATCCCTGGAAGAGACATAGGAGCAGTTAGAAACATTCAGACAACAATATACTTTTAAAAACATGGGGAAAATGTGCCTCGCAGTCGCCTAACCAGAGTGTGGAACTCCATTGTTGTCCAGGTGAGAGTGGGGCCGGTAGCGAAGCTTAGCTTTGGCCATCCGGGACCTGCGTGGAGAAACGACAGGCAGCGCAGCAGGAAGAGGAGGAGTTCGGCACAGAGAGGCAGGTAAACTTTGTCTTTGGTCTTTGAGAGAACGAAGCTGTCTGTAGAGCTCTTGAAGTTCTCTGTTCTGTTGGGCTTGAAGGGAAACAACCTCTCTGATGTGCCTACAAAAAAAGATGATGATATTAAGACAAAAACATGTTAATCTATTTGATACTGAGTAAAAATAAAATAAAAAGATTAACAGGTTGATCTGTTATTGTTTACTTTTCTCTGAGCTTCTGAAGTTCTCTTCTAAGCCCTTCATCTTCCAGCTCACTCTCATCATCATCACTGCTGCCAAGTGGAGAGTGGCTGTGCCCAAAACCGCGAGAAGGGTGGCCCTTCGATGGGGTCATCTTGCAGTCTTCTTTGTCCCTTTCTTTTGCCTGAGTTTTCCTCCTATCGTGTCCCAAATCAGGAGACACTGGTGAGCTGTCAGTTTGTCCGTCTTCTTTCTTTGTCACGGTCCGCGTTACAGAGAAACGTCCCACTTTCCTATGAGTGCTACTCTGACCTGAAGGCAGATCCTTTGGAGGGGAGATCTGGGGAACTGGATTCACCTAATAACCAAAAGAGATATTAGTTTAAACTAAAAAACGTAGAAGCTAAAATCAGGATGCACGACTCCTACCTGAAATCGACCTTTGTAGAGATGAGGTGAGCTTAATGGTGTCTCCTTCTTGTCATCTTCAAGTGCCTCACTGCACAAATATCCCTCTGCTAAAAAAAAGGCAGACACAAAGATAAGGACATAGAATCACACATCAAAAGTGATGAATACAACAAGTAAATGCAGCTTTTGTAGACAATTAAGAAAACTGTTGCTAATGTGAAATACTGTGTACCCAACAAGCCCTCAGTTTCATATCTGTACTCTCTTTATAATCACAAAAAGTGTAACATCCCATTTAAGAACTGGGCTCAGACAAACAGTGCCTTGCAAAAGTATTCAGACTTTTTCCTGATTCTGTCTCATTACAAAAACAAACATCCATCTACTTTATTGGCATTTACTGTGATAAATGAACACAAGTAAGAGAAAAAAATTGTTAATTGAAATATGACAAGTTTTTTAAAAAACTTTTTACAAATGAATATAAAAAATGTCTACCAGCCATTTAGAGACAAAAATGTTCCTGCCAATTTGGCAGTTTGATTAGCTGTCCCCATCAACTCTGACAAGGTCTGTCAACAAAAGCCTTCCCACAGAATGATGCTGCCACCATTTTTTTAAACAATGGTGGCAATTCCAATGAAATACACAGAAGATTGTAAAAAAGCATTCATATTTTTGCCAGGCACTGTATAGTAAATGTGTTGGGCACTTAAGTTAGCATTACAGCAAAGTGTAGACATGGATAACCATCACAATATTTAAATTAAACATTAAAAGAGTTACAAACACAAACAAGCAAAAAAATATTAATTAAAATAAATTAAACAAAATGCTGAAGTTTGTTACAAGTGTTACTTACAGATAACGGTCCATTATTAGTCACTGGTGTGGAACATAACAAAGGTGCTCATGCATGTGCTCTTGTAGGAGAGGTTCTAAGCTACTACTAAACAAGTAACATATAAAAACAAACATGCAAGATGGATGGAGCATGTAAACAAAATGATGGAGCTTTGATATATGGAAACCCTACCATTACAATCCCTGCAGTAACTGTGAGGCCTACACATTCTCTGTATAACCCTGTTTCCATAAATAGATACTGTGTAAAATATAAATTAAAACAAAATGCACAACTGTTAAAATCAGGAAGCCCTGTATTTTATCCTATTATTGTTTTTTAAATGATATAAAAAACAAAACAATAAAAAGCGGATTTTGAAAAATATTAGTGTTTACATTTACTTGCTTCACTGTTCTGGGTCCTGGTTTCTTCATCTCAGAGTGATATTAATTTAGTGTAAGATAGGTCTGGATGCTGGTAGGTCAGTTTAGCATCATGTTATCTGTACTACACAGCTAAGCTAATGCAATTAGTCTATAGAATGCTTAGATGTGTATTGCTTAAATGAAGCTACTGAAACATTTGCATTTCTCAATTGTTCTGGAGCTCATTTTAGATTTTCTAGCATTGCTTGCATTATATTGCAGTTCTGATAGGGGATCATAACAATGATTAGTTTCAAACCATTTCCTGCATAAAAAGTTCACTTTGGTTAACATGAAGCTTTAACTATGCAAGACAGTGAAGACAGTCTTGAAGACTGTCTTCACTGTCTTGAAGACTGTCAGTTTTATACTGACAAGTATAAAATCTGGATACTTGTCTTTGATACACATTAATAGTCTTTCACTACTTAAAGTAATCAGTAAGATGTAATCAGTAAGATGTAAGATATATATATATATTTTTAAAATTCCATAAAAATTTCTGCAAACCGCATATGTATAAGATTATTTTATACAAAATTCAAAAATATGTCATGGTATTAATGGACAAAATGTTGCAATAGATGCATCCTAAATTATAGTCTCAATTATCCCATAAATAAAGTGAACATTGATTCTAAATAAAAGCTTATCACATATTAAGTGACTTGCAAAAGTAGTCAGACTGTTTTATTGGAATTTTGCTAAGTCACTCATATTTGAGTGGTGAAAGAAAAAGCTTATAAGGGTTTTTTTTTTTTTATTCATTACAAAAACTATTGTGTAACTTTGCTTTAGGTCCCTAAGTTGATATTTAAGATGTTATTAAGTCTGGAAGTCTTTTGGAGGATGTTTCCACAAGCTTTCTCAACTTTTCTGAGTACTTTAGGCTTAGCTGCTCTGTATCTTATCTGTGTGATGTGCTGTCTATTCTGAGTCAGAAGGTGAGGTGGATGCTGGTAGTGCCTGGGGGCTTGGGGCAATGAAGCAGTGTCATATGAAAAGACACGTCCTGGGAACAAGTCACAGCTGGGCTTAGCTCCAGAGCTCATCTGGACTTGGAGAGCATCAGATGTCTGATGTCAACCTCCTCCTAAAACTGTTCCACCCATCTCTACACTCCACTGTTTTTTCCTCAGAGTGCCTCATGCAAAAAGAAAGATTTTAAAGGAAATGAAATATAAAGTGAAAAAAATCGGAACATAAAAAATGCAAACAATAATGTATGCAGTTATGTCAACACTGAAATTACATGGGAATTATATACAAAAGAAGGGAATTGATAAATTTAGCTTTACACATAAACATATGTTACCATAAATTCTTATTAATTCTTTAAGGTTAAGAGTTTTTATCTGCCAAGTTAAAATTAGTACTAAACGTTAGATCTAGTTCATGCCCCAACACCCATTCTCCCTTTGTCGTGCTCTCTCGCTCCCTAAAAGGACGCTACCTTGTGGGACTCTGGGCTTCTTGAACAAGCTGGCGGAGTGGCGCAGTTTGCATGCCCAGTTTTTGAATTTTCGAGTCCAGGATTTCTTGCTAACCGGATTTCTGATACTAGGACATGTCAGGTTTAGGCCAAAATATCCACCTCCTGCATTGTGCTGCTGCTGTCCATGCTGGAGGGAGATCGGTTGCTGACTGAAAAGCCATGATGGATCTCCGACGGCACTGGTGTCAGAATGTGGGTGTACAGCCTAGAACAGTTAGGACAATTAAGACTGGCAGCATGAATGGGAGACATAAAAGATGGAGAGATACATTTACAAGTACTGGTAATCACAGACATTTAAAGAGGAGTTACATTTACACTGTGAATTATAAACAGCTAATTCAAATATTATTTTTGGTATTTACTTACAGGTACAGTTGGTGCTCCTGATACAAGTAAGTGCTGGGATCCAGCAGTACCATCCTTACTGGGAGCACAGAAAGAAGTGGGCTTGGCGGATGAGGCAGAAGCAGAGGGGACAGAGGGGATGGATTGCTGCTCTACGGGTTCAGACAGAACAAGGTTTCCAACTTCTGATAAAGTTTCATATTCCCCTCTACCTCTTTCTGGATCAGGAGAGGTAGAAGAGGAACGGGGAGTGGTGGAGGAGGTAGTTGAGGATGAGGTATGGGGGGAGGTGTCTGAGGAAGTGGCAGGTGGGTGAAAAGACAAACGTTGGAGTGCCTGGGGCTCAGACGATTCATCGCCTCCCACTGACATAGAGGCAGCTGATGCAGAAATAGAGGCAGCTCCAGGTAGCGTTCCCCCACTGCTGTACTCCTGATACAATAAGTTCCTCAGCTTTTCATCCAAAGTCTTAATACGGTTATCAACAAATTCAATTTTTGGGGGACCTTCACTGTCTGACTCAGCCACGGAAGACGGCTGACCAGGGGATGGTGTCATTGTTAGGGAAAGGCTGGGTAGGTGGGGTTCAGCCAAGGCGAGATGGAGCGGAGGCAGAGAGGAATCAGACGAAGGGTGAAGCGGGGCAGAAAAGCTGCCTGTGTCCTCCGTGATGCTCGTCTCTCCTGTAGAGACCTCTGATTCAGACATCTGTAAAGAGGACTGCTTCTGACTTGCAAACTGCAGCTGCTTCTGAGATGAATCTGTGGTTTTAGTCCTATCATATTGCTGCTCAGAGTATTGAAGCAGTGCTTGTGGCTGCACAGGCTCTGCAGGCACTTGGCTTGGTTGTGAAATCTGATGTTGTGGTAAAGGGGAAACATTTAGTTGTGCCTGCTGTTGGAGAAACTGTTGACTTATGGATGTGGGCAACATTTGACCTTGAGCTGCTACACCTACAAAGAGTTTGTGCTGTTGTTGCTGCAGCTGAGGTTGCAACATTTGCTTTTGCGGCATCATATGTTGGAAGACCACCTGTTGATGCTGTGGCTCCTGCTGCTGGGAGACTATAAGAGACTGAGGTGTCAGAACTTGCTGTGGTTGCTGCTGAATCAGAGACTCCTGAATCATTTGTCCAGCATATTGCAACAGTTGCTGTTCTGGTGGCTGGGTTTGCTGTAGGGGCAATGGTTGCAAAATCTGTAGTGACTGTGCAGATGGTTGAAGCAACTCTCTTTGAACTGACTGAGGCAACACCAATGTCTCAGGAAGTTGTTGTTGTTGAACAGCTGAATGCCTTTGCAGAAGTTGTGGTTCCTGCAGCAGTGGCTGCTCTTGCTGCAGTAAACTTTGATCTGGGTTTTCATGGCACTGCGATAGCTGTTGTTTTGGTGTTAACTGCTGTATCTGTTGTTCAACCTGCGGTGCTAACAGCTGTGGTTGTGTTGCTGCTTGTTGCTGTGATACAGGCTGTACCTGCAGCTGTGATTGCAGTGGCACTATGGTGGCCATTTGGGAAAATGTCTGCTGCTCCTCAATGGGGAGTTGATTTACTGCAGCCACAGGAGTGGAATGAAAAGAGGTTGAAGACTTTTCAACTGCTGATAGCCTTGATGCATCTTCTACACTCTGACCTAGAGTGGAGCAAACACTGGTGACTGCAGGGGTAACGATACTGGAAACTATGTTGTTGGTTGGGGGAGACATAAGAGCAGGAGTGGCGTTCAAGGTGGGGACATTAGCAGGGGTTGGGTTCGCTGTAGTTGAAAGAGAACTGGGAATCTGGTCAACTGAAGAGGCAATGACCGGAGCAGAGGCTTGTCCAGAAATGGTTTCAAAGGCCATAGTGTCAGCTACAGAGGCTGAGCCAGGGACAGGAACAGCAGAGGCTGGAGATGAGGTAGAGGAAAGGGTGTGGTGGGGGGAAGAAACCTTTTCAGTAAAGGATTCAAAAGTCTGGGATGCATATTTTTCTAAAGTAAGTGGAAAACATACAGTTAGTTTTTGTTATTCTTTCAGTTGTATTAATAAGCCACAGCATTAATCTAATTTGATCTCACCTTCATCCTTTTGAGGAGACTGTGGGATTTTTGTCTCAACAGTTGGTGGTGGTGTGACTGCACCCTGGTTAGACAGGGAGTCTCTGTGACGAATGGTCTGGTTGATAAAGAAGCGCCAGCGTCCCACTGGTGATGACTGGGGGACTGACTCCACTACTAAACCATAAGGATAGTGTATTAGTTGTAAAAATTCTTATTTTTTTCTCTTATTTTGTCAATTAGGAAGTAAATCCCTCCACACTTACCAGAGGTGGAGGGAGTGCTCACTTGTAACTGGTCAGTTGATCCAGTCTGGTAGAGAAAACAGAGTCAAATTTATCATTCATTCAACAGGCAGACAGCAGTGGCTAAATTGTTGGTTCTACATAAACATACCTGTGTAAGTGTCTGGAGAATTTCTTGGGCTTTTTTCACAATTGATTTAAGCTCCTCCACAAATTTCTCTTTCTCTAAATCTAGGACAAAGTCTTCCTCTACCTAAAATATACAACCAGATAGCAGTTACAAAACTGTGTAAATGAAGTTAAGTATGAGTATTAACATTATCAAAACATTAGAAGCTTTACCATGTAATCTGCAATATCTTCAGGAGCATCTCCTTCAATATCAAATTTGAATGTCACCATTTTGTTACTATGAGTCTCTAACTGACACTCTACTAAATTGTCTCCCTTCCCAGATACCTGTGAATGTTATAAAAGACAATTAGTAATATACCAGTTATCAAGAACTTTACTCTCTTATAGATGTTTTTGGTTTATTGTCACACTTTGTTGTTTCCGATCGACAAGCAAATTTTAATACCAGACAATATTGTACAGAATTTTTGCGCAAGGTAGCAAATGTTACCCAAGACTTTGACTAGGCCACTTTTTAAATCTTCATTTTGTTTGCTTTTTGATTTGGTCATTGGTGTTCCTGGTGGTACATAATTTTTTAAATACATAGCCTGAACATTCTCCTACAAAATTTTATGCTCGAAAGCAGAAGTCATGGTTCCATCACTTAAAACAATTCAGTCAACTCCTGAAGCAGCAAAGCAGGCCCAGACCACCATACTAGCATGATGTTTTTTCTTCTGTCAAATTAAACAGGATGAACATCTTTGCATTTTTTCTTGTTGAGCCACAGAAAATTTCCCCAAAAGTCTTGGGGATTAAGATGTTCTTTGTTCTTAAAGGATTAAGATGAAAGGGGCATTTTTTCCTCTGGAATGTTTTTTGCCTTCAAACTGTTCTATGTTTAAAAATGTATGATTATCTGAAACACTAAAAAGTGACCAAAAATTGGTAATGGTAATTAATGTCATCAACATGTTGTTTTGGTCTTTCACCTGGAGCATGCTCAGTTGAAACTGATGAGAACCTTTCTCAGGTTTCTGAGAGGAAGCCTTTTTCTGAGATTTTGACTTCTCAGATTTTCCATTTCCCAAATTGTGCTGAATGTCTTCTCCATTTACTGAAACAGACCTGTGGTTGATAGATGGGATGTTAAATATCAAATAATGAAATTTTTTTTTTAATTGTCACATACATGTAAGACAAAGATAAGCCAGATCAGTAATTGAAAAAGAATAAATATTAAAAAGTCAACGCTGACTATAGTATTTTGAAAAAGGAAGCATTAAAAGGCCTGCTTTTGTACATATGTTTAGCTGAAAAATTTATTTTATGAGAAAACATACCCTGTTGAAGAATGACATTCTGCGCTTGCCAGGTATGGCCCATCCTGCAGAGTATTCATTGACACACAATGCATAAAAAACAATACACACACAAATATCACCATACACCATATCATTACCATATAAGTTGAAAATCAAGCAATATTTGGAGTATGAGTAATATGATATTGAATTCAACACTCCTGAAACGTATGGAAACCTCTGAAGTGTGAGAACATAATTTCAAATAAATAAAAAGATGTTTCCACCAAATTAAAGCTGCACAAAGTTAGTCTGAAAGTTAAGGATGACACCACTAGTATACTGGACTAAAGAAAAACAAAACCCCCTTCACACATAACTAACCATCATTACTGCAAAGCAATAAATGAAAAAAAAAAAAAGCCAAAAAAAAATGCTCCTAAGTGACACCTTACATGAGCTTTGTTCTAATGCCAGAAAAAAAATCCCAAGAGAAAATCCAATTTATGATGCTGTAAACAATGAAACCTAAGATCAGGATATTGGGCTAAGGTTGTGACATGGAGCAAATAAATTTTTAAAAGCTAGTTTTAGACAACTTTAAAGGGCGAGGCTTAAAACCAGATGAAAATAATAGCAGATACCTAGCATCTTTCCATACACGCTCTCAAACAGATTTCACTAAAACATATCGAAAGAATAATATTAAGACTAGTACGGTATATTAATGTCAAGCATCCTGTAACAAAATACATCCACATACAGCATCCCCATAGGGTAATAATAAGTCTGACCTGCACCATAAAATGCTACACTTTGTTTTCCAGGAATCAGAATATGTTAGTATAAATTGAAGAGGTAAAAATCAATGACTGTTTTAAATACTGCAGTAAGTAAGAAGCTTTAATCATTTAATAAGCATGTCAGTAAATTATTTCTGTTTCATATTTCATGTACCTGAGCGGTGCCCAGCAGGGAAATGTCACAGTCTTGCAGCGAGGCTTGGGAGGGTTTGGGAGCATTAGAGTCAAGCAACCGTTGTGCAGAGGCAGGCTGAGGAGAGCTAGGTACAAAGCTGGCCTGCCCTGGTAAAGATACTTGGGCTAGTTGCGAAGATGTAGAAAGCTCTGCAGCAGGGACAGATTGTTGGGGTAGTGCAGGTGGTAGTGTTGTTGAGGGACATAAAGGGCTCAGGGGCAGTTGTTGCGCATCAGACAAAGCTTTAAGCAAAATAGATTCTTCAGAATCTGATGTCTTCTGGTCTGTCTGAGTGTGAGAATGAGTCTGTGTTTGAACCAGTGTCTGTGTTTGAGAGTGTGTCTGGGCCTGAATGCAGGTTTGTGTATGTGTGTGGGCTGGGAGAAGCTGCTTGGCATGATGCTGTGGAGATGAAGGAGTCCCTGTCACTAAGTGACTATACAGAGGGAGAGTCTTAGTGGGTGACTGAGGCACGGAAACATTACTGGGTCCTGACTGTGCAGATGACTGTATAAACACATGTGAAGGGCACTGAGAAGGTAGCTGACTTTTGTCAAGTGTTGTCAAGGTTTGTTGTGGAAGAGATGGCTGCTGGTTGGGAGTTTGGATGGGCTGTGCTGGTAACTGAAGCGGTGCGGTAGAATTTCCTGGGAGTTGATGGACTGGAGAAAGATTCTGATTTTGCTGCTGAAGCTGCTCAGCAGGCTGAGGCATAAATGGCTTAGAGGTGGACTGAATGATGGAAGAGTCTGCAGAGCTTCCAATTAACGCTTGGTGGACTGCAGCAACTGGATATAGTGCTGCTTGTCCTGGAACTATTCCTTGTCCAGTTTGCACTGGAAGAGGAGCAACATGAACGCTAACAGGGTCAGCCGATTGAGCGAGACTCTCAGTTGTTGTTACAGCACTCTCAGCCGAGCCCGGAGACAGAATCATCTGCTGATACTGCATTACTGGTTGCTGATGCACCTGATGTTGCGAAGCATGAGTCATGTTGTGCTGCGCAGATGGTATGTCTTGGTGGGGAGGTTGTGAGAAAAACTGTGGGATCATTAGGCCAGGGTGAGAAAGTAGCTGACAAGGCGGTTGGCCTTGAGTTTCTTGTTGGAGTTTGGGCTGGATGGGACTCTTCAATAGAGCACCTTGCTGAACGTAAGTCTCATGCTGTACTGGACTTGGAAGAGAAGCAACTGCAGCTGAAAGTTGGGCAGTGGTTTGGTTTTGTTGGCCCATCATCTGAATATTGATGTCTGGGACTTTGCCATGTGCAGGCTGGAGCTGTAGAATAGTTGTATGTTGAGGCTGAGTCTGGATAAATGACTGAGCAGTTACCTGAGCTTGAGTAGGAGTTACAGGTCCAGGATAACTAGCCTGTAAGGAAATTTGCTGTGCCTGCAAGACTTGCGTTTGTCCTTGGATCACGGCTGTTGGGGCAGATACACTGACCACAGTTGTAGTTTGAGAGGCTTGGGGCACAGACTGGACTAAAAACTGGGCTGGAATCTGGTTCTGGGGGTGAAATGGACTTTGTCCTTGCTGTCCTAAGAAAACAGGAGCTGTCTGGACAGGAATGGGGGTACTCTGTATGGTCACTGGGACCTGTAGTTGAGAGATTACGTCAGTTTGGTCTTGTAGTCCTTCAATGGTCACAGGAACACCAACTGTTCGGTGAGTTTCCGTGGAGGTGTGGTGCTGTGGCTGAGCAACAAAAGCTTGCTGCTGAATAAGTGCTAACTGCTGCTGTTGCTCCATAGTGTCTTGCTTAGCTGACTGCTGTGCAGACTGAAGAGTGGTAAGTTGGGGGTTACACATCTGTTGCATGTTAGCAGCTTTTGGTGGAATCTGCAGCTCACTGCTGCTTTGAAGTGTAGGGATAGGTTCTTGTTTGTCAGCTTGATGCAGATGCTGAATGATGGCAGCTTGTTGCTGCTGCCGTTTCTCTTGATTTTGAAGCTTCATTTGAGCCTGCTGCTGTAAAAATTCAGCACTTTGTTTGTCTGAGGGGAGATTTTGAAGTTGTTTTTCAAGCTGCTTTTGCAACAGAGCCTGCTGCTGAAGATGCTCCAAGTTTTGTTCAAGTTGTACTTGTTGCAGTTCTTGCTGTTGCAGCTCAGCTGCCTGTTGTAACTGGGACTGCTTTAAAATTAACTGCTTTTGCAAGTGGTGCTGGATTAATGCTTGTTGCTGTTCTATCTGTTGGAATATGGTTTGCTGTTGTACTTGTTCACATTTCTGCTGTGTTTGCTGAGGTTGTTGCTGCAGTGTAGTATTTTGCTGCTGTTGTCCACTTTGTTCTTGTGTTTCTGCTTCTGTTTGAGTTATTCCTTCCTGCTGCTGCCCTGTTTGCTGATATAACTGTTGTATCTGCTGTTGTTGTGAAGGTATCTGTGGTTGCTGTTGCACTTGTGCTTGTGTTGGTTGTCCTTGATGCAGAAGACTTTGCTGTTGCTGTTCATATTTCTGATATAGAGAAGCTTGCTGCTGATCCATGATTTGTTGTTGTTGCAGGTGCATCTGGTGCTCCTGTTGTTGAAGCAGAGTCATTTGTTGTTGCTGATCAAGCTTCTGGACATACAATGGGTGTTGTTCAAGGAGCAACAGGTGTTGCTGCTGAAGCAGCTGTTGCTGCTGTTGTAAAAGAGATTGCTGTTGCTGAAGCTGTTGCTGCAGTTGTGATTGTCTGACTGTATGCTCGCATGTTTCTCCTGCTGGTTGCAGTTTATAAGCCTGAGGTTGTTCCCCTGGCCGAGGCACTGACAAAGCTTGAGGCTCTGTGCTTGTTTGTGTGGTCCTCACTTGCTGTTGAGGAGTTGACTGGACATTTTGGACAGGTTGCTGTACAAAAATTTCCTGCTCCGGCTCACGGTGATGCTTTTGGATAGCTGTAGCTGGAAGGCTATGATGCTGCTTTTCTGGAGGCAGCTGAGTTGCATTAATCTGTTGATGTTCAACTGATGTGGGTTGTTGTGGTTGCTGCTGATGGGTGGAGGTCTGGGAAACCATGTCTGGCTGTTGTGTCATAATGCACTGTTGTGGAATAACAAAACACTGTGTTTGCTGGGGAGTGGAGTGGGAAATAATGTCAGCCTGCTGCATGGGAGAAGCAGGTAGCTGAGTGTGGAGCATAGCAGTCCCTGCAATTCCAGCAGGGTCACTGACAGACATAGATGTGGGGAAAACACCAATGGGAGCTTGGGGAGAAATGGGAGGTATGTTTGACTGTGAGGGAGGCACGGGTCCATGAGCAGTGACCGGTTGGAATGCATCTGATGGAAATGTTTGTGACTACTCAGCGATAATGAAAGAACAAGGATTTGAGTTGAATGCAGGAAAGGATGAGGGGAGAAAGCAGTACAAAAACTAGATTAGGAATAAGCTTTGACAAGGAAAATAAACAAACAACTTAACTTCAGAGAACAGTGCTTCCCACAGTATTTTATACTGGATAAGGAGCTTGGATCATAAACTGAAATTACACTGTGGGGAAGTAAAGCATGAGTTTAACGACACATTTTTTAATCACAAGAATTTCTAACATCTCATGATCTCTAATCACTGACATCCTGTGGGAAGCACTGTTTGTCGTAAAAGATGCCCAATCTCAGAGTTATGATTCCATTAGGGTTGTTATTTAATATTTAATAGCTATTCGAAAAGACCCAACTGAATAGAGCAGTGTTATCATTTTCCATACATTAGGAAGAATGTTAAGATTGAGTCCCTTTGTGAATATTGATTTTATTTATATAGATATATTATCATCTTTTTCACCTGAAGATATTGTTGCGGTACACTCGGGGATATCTGTGGAACAACAGGACTGGGTTGAAGAAATGTCTGGCCAGCAGATCCCTCTTCAGTCTTGGGAATGCACACGTTAGACATACTAACGCTCTGAACAAGAGGCAGATTTGGAACACTTCCAGTCTCATCAGTGCAGAGTATTTGAGTTTCAGTCGATGCACCAGTGACCTGTATCACAAGAATATGTGTAAGGACCAGTTGTTTCAAAATGCATTTCTATTATTGTTGTTAGTAGGTTTAAGTATAGACCTACAGATAGCAATGGTTGAGGTGGTTGAGGAGTTATCTGGGAGTGGGAATAAGTCTCCCCCTGCAGAGAGAGTGCCAGGCTCTGTCCACTTGCATATGACTCACAGCTGGCAGATCCAACACTTTCAATTTCTGAGTAAAAAAAATAAATGTTCAACAAAGACATAAAACTCACACATTACATTTAGAAATTTGACAACAGATGCAGTGCCTTCAGAGTATTTATACTCTGAAGTTTTTAAAATGTTGTCACTTTCATCCACAAATCTCAGTGGAAGTGGAAGTGGAAGTGGAAGGAAAAGGACATATCAAGGCTTTTAACAAATAAAATGGTAGAAATCTGGTATGTATATGGATTTGGCACCTGAAATCTGTTTGCACCACCCTTTTCTACAATCATCTTCTTACCAACTCTGTATCATCTCTACAGCATGACGGTGCAATTATGATGTTTCACTGTGGGGATGGAGTGTTCAGGATAATGTGAAGCATAATTTTCCTGCCACAGATAGTGTTTTTTGTATTGGCTATTCATTTTGGTCTCATCTACATCTTTGTAGGGGTTCTTTGTAGAACCCCTACAAAGATTTTGGGAAACTGCAACTTCTTGTGCTTTTCTGTTTTTGATAAAAGCCAAATGTTTGGAAAGTTTGATAAAAGTCAAATATTTGGAAAGTTGTCCTGTCAACAGATTGTCTCACTTGAGCTGGAGCTCTTCCAGGGTTTTCAGGGGTTTCTTGGTTTCTCCTTTAGATGGACAGACGTATCCTGGTAGATTTTTAGCTGTGCCATACTCTTTCTATTTTCAGATGATAGATTAAAGAGTACAGTGTGAGCTATTCAAACCTTGGGACATCATAGCCTAACTCTGCCTTAAAATTCTTCTCAACTTTATCTCTCACAGTCTGCTGTGTTCCTGGGAACAATTTAAAAACTTTTTATCACTTTTATTCCTCTTCAGTTATATTCTTTCATTTCCTTTGACAATGAAAGCACATAAATCGTTTTTGTTTTGGTTCCAATGTCACAAAAAGTCAAAAAACTTTAAGTGTATGAAAACTTTACCAATGCACTGTAGGAAGCAAGTTTTTGATCAACTCTACCTGGCAAGCTAAGGGTTGTTGCACCAAGGATATGTTGCTGCATGACATGCTGGTCAACTTCAGGCAGCTCCTCAGACTCCTGAACCACTCCTCCAGCTCCACTTTCACCACCTCCTGTTTGTCCAGCAGCCCCAACCATTAGTGAGGATGGGCATGAAGGGTAAGAAAAAACATAAGAGGTGACAGTAGAATCCCTTCTGTCATCAAAGCCTTGATGAGTAAGCTGCTGCTGTCGACGCTCTCTCGACTTTTTGATTAGATTCACTCGATCTCGGATGGATTTTCCCACCACCTTTGCATCGCTCTCATGAAAGAAGCCTGACTTCACCTTTGAAAAGTGAGAGGGGGAGACAAAAAGACAAGAAGTGATCTTTGCAGGTAGATTTGGCCTTCAGGTAAGTAGTAACTAGATTAGCTAAGTGCTATTTATTTTTGGAGAACTAAACAGGTTTTGTAGCATCAAGTTGTGGTTAAATTCTTTCAGCCCATTAGATCATCACTTATAAATTGTTTACATATCTCACCATTTCCAAAGCTACTTCCTCAGCAATGTCATTCTCCAGGTCATAGGTGAACTCAATGGCCTCATTGTCCTTGTGTTTCCCCTTCAACTTCTTTGGGTCTTCCACCCAAATTCGGAGAGCCAGGCAATCCTGGGCACCGTTGTCCTCTTCTGCCAGTTCCACTCTTACTCCTGTATCCTCTGCAAAGAATGCATGATTCAGGAGGTCTTTGATAGAGAGTCTGTCAAGGAGGACACAGAAACAATGTGATCAATTAATGTGCATAAGAGACTAAGAATATAAAACAAAAACCTCCTTACCTCTGGCTTTTGTTCTGACGAATGCAACCTTCAATGATTTCCTTGATTTCTGGGTCATTGACTTTATCAAAGCTGGCTGGTTTTATACCCTGCAGAAACATGAATGTAAAACAAAATGAGAATTGAGCTATTGATTTTAATTTCAAAGAGTTACTTTTGTGCTTAAATATCTTGGATGATATTATTAGTTAACATTTTTATAAACAAAATCTTTGTCGTCAGAGTGATCAGGACAGCAAATTTCCATTAAAGGCACTTACACTTGTGACTTTGCGATAGATCTGAGCAGCATTTTGGCATTCAGAATAGGGGTATTCTGAAGTAGCCATCTCCAGCATACACATCCCAAAGGCATAAACATCCACCGATTCATCATAGTGCTCCTCATACATCTCTGGAGCCATGAATTCTGGGGTTCCTGTTAAAGCAAGAAAGCAACTCTAAATCAAAAACAGGCCACAAAGACAAATGCCAGATACAATCAGTGATCTCAAACTGAGACCACTGATTGATCTCAGTTTGTCCTGCTGGTTACTTCTCCAACACACTTGAATCAAATTGGTGAATTACATCTCCAGCATCTCAACAAGTTTTTTAGAGGCCTGATAATGAGCTTTTTATTTTATTGAGGTATTTTGAAACAAGGAGTCATCTATAAGTTGCAGGGCAGTGGCTCTTTCAGACAAGAATTGGAGATATCTGCTATAAAAGCATTAAGGCTGCATGATCCTATTTAAAATATATATATTAGTTGTAATAAATTTATCACATGCCATTATAGTCCTGCAGCATCTTTAGCCCTGATCTCTTGAGTGTGGATTTTAGCAGTGGGAATTTACTGCAATGAGACTCAAACCAACAACTTGAAAATATAACTGGAAATACAAAGTAAGAACTAGTGACTTCTGGAATAATACCACTGTAGTGTATTGAAAAAAAACAAACAAAAAACACTACAATGGCAGCAGCTTTGGAGATAATTTGATGCAATCGTCAAACCACCACAACTTGCCCTTTTCAAACACACTTAAATCTTTATCCCTGCCCATTTTTTTGTTATTAACAAACCAACATTCAGGACAAAATGAACTTGCTGAATAATTTGTCCAACCTACTAACATGTGTCAAGATGAAGATATAATCTGACTTTACCTGTCATAATGTTCAGCCTGGTCAGCTTATACCTCTTACCTATGACACTTTTTGCAAAGGAGGTTCTCATAAGAGTGGCCAGTCCCAGGTCACCTATCTTAACTGACCCTGTGGGGCCTGTTATGAAAATGTTGTCACACTTGAGGTCCCGGTGCACAATCGGTGGAGTCCTGGTGTGGAGGAAGTGAAGACCTTTCAGAATTTGTCTGCACCAACTTCTCAGGACTTTGGGTTTCATCACCTTGAAGCGCTTAAGGTAGCTGTGCACACAGAATACATGCTGTTACCCAAAAGAACAAAGTGATTGATAGCCAAGACTGGGAACACAAAGGTCAAAACAATGCAAATACCACTGAAATTGTCTTTATTTTCATTAATATTTTTGTTTTTGTCATGACTATTCGAACACTCACTTAAAAGAAACGCATAAACATAAAAACCACATTACTCTTAAATATTATTGCGATGACCAGATTTGCTGTTATTACAAAGACATCTAAAAGTTATCTTTTAACAAAGATGATAACAGAAGAGGCAATAATAATAATATATAAGTGCAATAACTTCTTGGGCTTTTGTGTCAGTTTTATGTGTTCAATAGCTCTGTGGGTTTTAGTCCATCAGTCTTGCTTAAAAGACGCAATGCGCAGGGATATTAAGTTTGTTAAAGGTGTTCCACATGGTCACTGATTAACAGAAAGGTGATTTTGTACTAACGTTTTAAGTGTTCCTGATGTCATTAGCTCAGTGACCAGTACAATGCACTTCTTTCCACGCAGCACAGATTCCCAGGAATCATAAAAGCGGACTATGTTGGGGTGTTGAAGACCTTTCAACATCTCTGCCTCCTCCTTGAAGCGTTGTTGCTCCGCCTTGGTCAGCTTACGGTCCTGCAGTAAAAAGGTACATGCAGACATAAAAGGTCTGAGTAGTCACATGGGCTGCTTATTTACAGGACTGCAGTTCAAAAACACTAAGTAGACTGCTCCATTGATTTTCTTCCGTCATAAAAGGTTACTTAAAAACAATCCATTCATAAATTTAAAATATCACAAGGCTACTTGAAGTTTTCTACTAAGTGTAAAATAAATCCTGATGCCACTAGGTGGTGCTAGCAATATAGAAATGCAACCAACCTTAGGCAACACCCAAGCTGCGCTTTAAAAACACATTTATGCTGCAGCTACACCACATTGCCAATATGGCACAAAGAACCAGTGCTGCAGAAATCCATTTCACAGTCATGCAACATTCTAGAAAACAGAGGTAGCCACTGACAAATCTCATGTTAAACACTAGCATAGTGACTACTTAGAGTGAACATATTATTTTCTAATAATCATTTTATTGTTACATAATCCATCTGAGCTTGAATCTTTTCTTTACCCCTTTGTTTGTGCTGTTGTTAATAAGGAGCAATACAGAGACAGAAAACAAATAATAATTATAATAATCTTAAAAAACAAAAAACGCTTTTTTCAAAACTGTGCGATATGTGATTGTGATGACAATCCAGTTTTTCACAGTGGAAGGAATTTTGGATGTTTCCTTTAACCTGGTACATATTTTCAAACTCCGTATGGACTAGTATTATTTTCTGCTATGGGTTAGGAAATTAAAATTAAATAGGAATTACTATTTAGTTCAGCAGGAATTAAATAGTAATTCCTGCTTAATTACTATTTAAGACCACTGATAAAACAGGATCAGCATCTGATGAATTTACACTTTAAAACAGGTTGAAAAATAAAAGCAGGAACTCCTTACAACAACACAATGGAACTAACTTTAAAGTAAGAAACTCTGATGGCAGCTATTGTCCTGGCACATTCAAACACTTGTTCAGTGTCCTTTTCTGGAAATCCTACTGGGGAAGACGGTCTCTCATCCCTCCCCTTTTTTCCACAGTGTGATGGAAAAAATGCTTAGCACTGTGTATAACTATTATGTCTAACATTAACTCATACTTCTTCAACACTAACTATATTGTGGAGCAAATTGAAAAAAGAAATGCACAAGTATAATAGCTCACAAATAGCATCAAGTAGTATTCAAAACCTTTTCTCACTTTGTCACTTTAGCCACAAACTTGAATGAATTTTATTATTTCCTGTCATAGACCAGCATAAAGTATCATCTAAGTCTCCTTGTATATTATATAGCAAAAACAGTGTGTAATTTAATCTCCGTGTAAATAGAGCCGTTTGTTTGAGGCCATTAGTGAACAAACAGCATCATGTAGACCAAGGAGCAGCAGACAGGTCAGGGAGAAAGTTGTTCTTTAAAGTACAGTTAGGTTATATAACAATATCCCAAGCTGAGGCAAATTACATAGCACGCTTAAATCTATTGTGAAAATGTAGAGTATGACCTAACAGCTCAAGTGTAAACAAAAGTGTGTTAGAGAACAAAACGTGCTTGATTTTGACAGGAAGTTCTGCCTCCGTTGTTGCCTCTGTCCTCTGTCTCACTCCTCATATGGAGCATCGCTCTCCCTCACTGTGTGGCACAGAGTCAGACAAGGTAACCTAGTTGTGTGTTTCTGTCTACAGCCTCCTCAGCGTCTACTGTGTCTCGTTGAGTGTCACATCAGACAGCTTTGGGGTCAGCAAAGGTCACAATGAGTTCATTTAGTGTCTCCATGAATCTATTTAGTTGTGTCTAGACAGATTCACACGAGCCAATGCTGCAAAAACCAATTCACAGATGCACACACACACATTGCTTCAGAAAAACTGAGTTTTTACTTCATGCAAGCCTCCTTATTTATTACCATGAAAAAATAGAGCCATACTTTTAAAAGACAGAATGTTTGTTTACATTCATAATGGGTATGAACACATTTTCAGGTATTAATGGTGAATTTTAACAGCTCCTTTCTTGATGCACCATACAGTTAATTTGAAAAACATTATTTGGCTTCCCAAGCTTGGATTTATTGAAAATTTTCTCTTATTCTAAGAGGTTTTAAGAGGATCAAACATATGAATACACCCAACCTAACTTTGAATAAACGCATTTTGTAAGCTGCTGCCATAAGCAGGGTGCTGGTAATTCTGGGTGGTTATTTGACCATTCCTTTTATCAAAAAAGGTAGCGCTCATTTAACTCGCTGGGTTCCTGGCATGGAGCCTGCTTTTAATCATAAAAACATACATTTTCAATCGGATTGAGGTCAGGGCCTTGGGGAGGCAATTAAGGAAGCTTAATGTTAGCCTTCCGAAACTAATTTCGATGTGTGTTTGAATGTTTGTACAATGGGAACAACCAAATGTGTTGTTTATACCATCTGACCCAAAGTGGCACGCAGAGATGAAAGAAAATAATGTTATATATTACAATATTATGTGTATTATTCCATTCTATGAGAAAATAAAAAAAGATTAATATACATAATTAAAAGGCAAAAATTTTACATTTTCTTGTCTTTAAAGAACAGCTATGGTGTAGAATGTAACTATTAATCAAAGAAATCTGTCAGAGGAAAAAATATAACACATAAAAACTGCAATAAGCTTTTGTCTAAAGCTTTCTTCAATTTCAGCATTCAGTTTCCTTTGGCTGGAGTCTAACACTAGTGTCAGTCTTGACTTGGTAAAATTCGATCCTAGCATTTTGCAAAAATTCTCAAAATCTCTCTGACTCTGTGCAATTGTTATTTGAATTCATGTGATTCTTAAGTAAATTCAGCTTTTTTGCAAATGCGGAAGGTTTTTGGATCATAATTTCATCCACCTTTACAAAAACAACAGTTCTAAACTCTAGAAAATCATCCGGGAAGCATGACACCACCATCATGTTTCACACTGACTATAATCACAACCTGGTTCAGGGATTATGACAAAAGAGAGGGAAAAGACACAAGGACATAATTTATAAATACTTATTTTCAGTAAACAACAAAACTAACAACTTAATGTGGGGAAGTAAAGAAAATCAGTCCTATCAATGAAGAAGTGTTAAACAATCCAGACTAAACCAGACTAAAATCCCCAGAGAACAAGCAAATGGAGGAATAGGACCATTACCTCCCTAATGCAATACAGCACTTCAGCCCTTAAGAAGAGGTAACTCAGGTGTTTCCAATTATTATGCCTGTTGAACTCCCGTCAATGGATCCGTCTTTGCAGCAGCTCAACATATAGTCATCTGACAGGATTGTCACACTATTTCTTTGGTGATGGGAAGTGTTACTACTAGCCAAAAGTCTTTTGGAGTTGTGACCCTGAAGTTTAAGTGTGATTCCTTCAGACACTAACACTTTCTCTCAGATTTTCAGAGATCTAACCCAAGCCTGGATACTTTTGTTGGAAGATAAACCTTTTATTTTGCAACCGTCTTAAGGTATATTGTCAAGACCAGATATATGGAGATTGCAAGAGATGTTTTCTGAGTAAGAGCACAACTGCCAGTTCACAGAAATTCATGCAGTTTACAGGTGGATGCTTAGATGTAATGCTGCATATAAGCAGAGAAAATATTTAACACAAGACATTTTCAAAAGTATAATACTAAAAGTTGTAAGCTATGAACTCATGTTAACTTTACAAGACAATTGTGTCAAATGCCTCCAGGCAGGTGTAGTGAGAATGCAGCTGTGGGTTTATAGATTGCTGCCATTGCTTATTTGTTGTGCAAGAAGAACTGTGACAACTTCCTTAACTCCCCTTATAGTCCTTTGACAGGGAACAAAACCCCAAAACAGCATCAAATGCCTTCAGAAGGCAATGAAAACACACAACTGTTGACATATTTTACATGTCATCAACCTAAAACGCATTTCACAGCGTAACGTTGCAAGAAATTTGCATTAGACTGAAAAATGTAAACAAGCTGATTTAAAGTTGTGTGTAGTGTTATGACAGAATAAAGTTTGGCTTATTTACTGGAAAGAATAAACTAATAATGAAGGTTTTTGAGCAGGTGTTTTTCTTATGGAACTGATAACAAAAATTTCAGAGGAGGTGTTTTTCGTCTTTCCACTGAAACTCCTTTGAATCGGGTTTGATTTAGGGACGGAGGTACCAATTAACCAGAAATGGGAAAAACTGAGAGAAACTTCCTAAAGGAGGGAGCAGTATGGAAGGTGCTGTATATATGAGTGAAGAAGATATTACAGAGAATACTATGTGTTAATTTTCACTTCTTCCTCCTCTTCTTCCTATTCTTCTCTCTCTGTCTTGCTCTCTGAGAAACAATGGTTTTCCTTTTACTCTGATCTTCTCAATAAAAACCTAAAAGACAAATTCACATTTCTCAGATTGACTCAGTGTTTCACTAATTATCGAAATAATATTTTATTACAGTAGCAACAGAATATCTTATAAGGAGTGAAGAATTAAGAGCATTGTAATCCCGTCTGCATCAATATTTTCCGTTGTTATTAAAAGCCAGTTGGATTCATTGTATATTCATCTCATGAAAAGTGCCTTTGTCATATATCTGCTAATTAATTAAAAAAAAATAGTTCACAGTAATGCTCAAGAAAACATTTCATTCAAATACTAAGCTCTTAAGAAATCCTCACAATATCCCTAAATGTAAGAGTGATGCATCAATCACTCAGTGACTAATGTTGATCAGTTATTTTCAGGATCAGCTCTGACCGGTGGCTGGGAGATTAACATCAAAAAAATCTTTTCTGGTTTTGTTCAGTTTTATCAAGCAATAAAACAGAAAACCCTTTTTTTAGTCTCTCCATGCTTCTAACAGTTTTTCTTAGATTATGATTTACAATATTTGGCAAGGGCATGAGACTAATTATGTTGTAATAAAGGGGGTGCAAATTGGGGGCAATTCAGAGTTTATAATAGTATACCATTTAGCAATTATTTTTGCTAGAAGTTCTCAAGGCAAAAGGGTCCTACCTTGACATAGCTGAGTATACAAAGTGTGCCGTTTCCGCTTTCTTAAACTGTCATTATTTAAGGTGGTACTACAGAGTATTATTTTGCTCATATTAATTGTAGTGTGCTACCATATATTTTTGGGTGGTGCTGTTGTTATTTTCATGACCAAACAAATTTTGCAATTTTGTTGTTATATACGCTACAGCAGATTGTAGAACTACAAATCATTATAGTAAAACTATAATGATTTGTAGTCTTACTATAATGACAGAGCAGAAGGTCAAGCTACAGGTTATAAACAAGTCTCATAAAACACTGGTCTAAATGGACAGGATATGGCTTTTGGTGAATGTTAAGAGGCTCAGGTCATGAATACCAAAGCATGCGGGTCCTAAAACCTCTATTTTAGCAAACACCGTATCAGTGTCAGATATCAGGGAGATTACTTTCAGGTTTGATGATTGTTTGGAGAAGTCACAGATGTATAACCAGGTCTTAGCTGAAAATTACTGTCAACAAAAGGGGGAATGTCAATCCTCAGGGTGATACTGGTACATTTTTTTTCACATTAAGCTGGGTGACAACTGTATCCTGCAGTGTATGTGTTGCAATACAGCACACATGTAAGTGTGTGTGCGTTTCAAAATCCAAGGTGGTGGAGAACTGGGATTAAGTTACGGTAAACTACAAGAGCTCTGACTAATGAGATTGACTGCTCTGTAAGGGCTGGTTTGCATGCTGGATTAAAGATCTTCATTTGTTGACCAGCTTTACAAACTTCAACAATTCTTTGCTCTAAGACACCCACGAGAAAAATCTAAGATATTAACTTCATGTTTAAAAATAGGTTCACACACTATTAATGTATATGAAGTTTTGCTGGCATCCTTCAAGAACACAACATCTCAGTTTAAAACCACAAACCAGAAGTTCAGAAATAATTCTTCTTATAACTCTTAAGGGAATAGTTCTTTAATTAAAATCTGACTGACAAGGCTCGTACTTTGTTGGTGGATTATCTTAAACATTAGTTAGGGCATTGTAAGTACCTCGGACTTATTGATTCTAGAGAAGGCCGTGCAGTTAATGGTGTTTTTATATGATTCATGCTGTATACAATGGCTAGCAATTGAATCTCGGTTGCTAACCAAGTAATAAAAGGCCTTCATGGAGGAATACAGCCCCAGGGATCCTTGTCAATTGTAGATGACCCGGATGACCTTAGGTCTGGCCTGTTGCATTGGATCAATTCCAATATGGTCTGCTCAGTTCAGCAATAATCTATCTGTGTTAGCTTCTGTTGTTGTTGGTCACATGGCAATATTGTATTTTATTTATTTTGCCTAACCCAGCTGTTGTTTAATCATCAAAGGAAACATGGCTTCTCAAGTCTTCCTTTGTCACGCCAAAATAAAGGATTCAATTATTATACACCCAGTGATGTGACGTAGCAAGCTCTTCCAAAATGTGGAACTGAGTTCGGACGGTGCTTTTCAGTGTCTTACCTGAGGCTAAAACTGAACTATCTAGCCCAAATGCACTCCGCGGAGCATGGCAGCATCATACTACGGGGGGCATTTTAATGACTCCATAAAAAGGAAGCTTGTCAGTGCTGATGGAATCACTGTATGTCAAGAAAAGCAATCGAAAACAAAATGTGATGATTTTAAGATTATATTTTATATTTTTTAAAGCTTTTCATCACTTTTCTGCACCAATATTATCTAGAACTTTGTGTTGGTATATCAAACCCAATCAAACTAAAATTCAGTGAGGGTTGTGGTTGTAAAGTGGCCAAATGTGAAAACGTTCAACGGGTGTGTATATTTTTGCAAGGGACTACAAATGCTGCAAATTCCCAAATATCTAAGTTGGCACCCGTTAAACTTCCGTCCTGATTGTTGCACTAGTGCTAAGCTTAGCTGGACCAGTCTGGGATGACTGGGTTGAACCAGTCTGGTTTCTGCCGCCCGAGTTATGCTGCCTGTGCAGGGTTTTTGTTCCAGCCTGACAGGCACCCACTGTAATTAACTCCCTGGATCACTCCGCATGCTCACTCGAACAGACAAAAAGTGAACGGGAGACAGAGGAAAGGAGGGGGGACAGAGAAGGAGAAATGGACAGTGACAGGCAAACTAATTCAATGACTGTATGTCACTGATTTAGATGGCAAGAGCTCTCACACAGAAAGATACATAAATTGAATACGAACAGATCCAGGAAACAGCAGGTGCAAATATATAGCTCTGCCCTCTAGGTGTGAAATTTCCTAAGGAAAGTGAAATAATGAGAAGCTGCTTCAAGCTGCTTTTGGACAGCTAATACCCTAGTTCCCTAAATTTATGGTCAAAGAGGAAGGGGATTATTGACTCAGAGGAAACTAAAAGTATCAACTAATGTGGGGTTAGTCCTGTAAAGGTTGTCTTTCATTCTATAACCATAACTGCATCTAAACTGCAACCATCCATCGCACAAACCGATCATAGTGTTGGGGCATTATGACAAATGTAGATTGTGAATTTTGTTCTTGTCAGCAATTCAACATGTACTTGTAAGCTTTTTTTTTTTAATTCAACAGACTCGCAGTCCACAAAGAAATAATACACAACAACACAACATATAAAAAAAAACATCTTATAAAAGACTTGCATACCAATATTTCCACAGAGCCGACTGGTATCTTAGCGCACTGTTTAATTAAAACATACAATGGTGCTGCTAGAGCAACTAGGTCAACTTTTCTTTTCAAATTAGATTGTAATTGGCCAGAAAATATTTGATGGTGCATTTCTATATTTTTTTATTAGGAGGACAAGTTATTTGCTTGAGTTTTACAACACAGACCGTCTATAGCCATGTAACGTTATTATTTATGAGCACTTTTGTCCACTTTAAAGCCCCTGTACATTAAAGCTGTTTACAGGCTTGGACAGGGTAGACTAAAAAGGACAGATCATGTGTTCTGGGAAACTAGAATGTTGCATTGAATGGGAACTGGATCCGTCTATAGGCGTGTGACTGTTTGCAATGTGTGTTTAAGTGTGCGCACAACACACATTGCGCACACTTGTGTCACATAGATAGAGGGTCCCTCTATCTATGTGATAGAGGGACCCTATCACATTCAGGGTCCCTCTGAATGTGATAACTTAGGCCTCACTACATGGCTGCTTTCTGGGAGGGATGCCATGGTAATCCCTTGTTTGGCTCATCATCTCCCTGTCTTACTTTCACACTCATTTGTCTACTCGCCATCTCCTCTATGTTTTTCATACTCATGTTTTACTTCTCCTCCAGCTGTTGAGTTACAGGTACAAATCTATGAATTATGCTTGGAATGTTTTAATTCATGTTCTTGGTTTTGACCCTTCCGACCATGCAAGGACAAGTGGGTACAGATGAATGGATTATTGGATACATAGTTATATCTTTTTACGCATCCTATTTGGCAACAAATTGCTAGAAGCTACCAACTCATACTGAACATCATTCACAAGTTAAACCCAAAGGAATATTAATAAACACATATGTTATTTACTGTTTAGTTAAAAGCATACATTTATATTCAATAAATTAGAATAAGCAGTCCATAGAAGCTCGTCTGCTGCTGGTCTGATGTAATATTTAAATCTTAAATGTTGCATTTTCATTTACTATACGAGTAAAATCTTCAACATAAACAGAAATAAAACCTTTAAAAAAATCAGTGTGTGTAATTGATCTATATAATTTACTTAATTTAGTTAACTTACTAACTGGAATAAATGTACTTTTTAATAATATTCTAACTTATTGAGTATGGCAGTAATATAACATCTTTGTAAGCTGAGTAGTTCTATATGACAGGAGACATGTTGAAAGAGCAGAGGCTTGCTACTGACATGAAGCTGATTCAGTAGGTGGTAGACTAATACCAGAAAAGGTGATACAGGGGCATGCCTGCTGCTTGTTAGTCCAATAGACAGACTCTGATCTTAAGGATTAGCCAAGGCTCTTGTTTTGGAATTAGCTCCCAACCAAACACATGACTGATTTTGCTCACAAAGCAAACAGTCAAGGCAAATGGCTTACCAGAACACTGCTTTCTTTTGTGAGGCTAAGATGAAAAGTCCATCTCCCACGACATGTTTAAGTCATGTCATTTACCATACTTGGCATTAATTATGGGAATAACAGAATATTGTAATATAAATATTAGTACCTCTTAAAACATTTTCACAATTTGAAAACCATAAACATTATTGTACTAAACTTAGATTTTATGTGATGGACCAACACAAAATACTGCATGAGACGTGAGAACAAAAATTTTAACTTTTTTCCCCAAAAAATTCTAATTGTTAAAACTCTGAAACGTTCACTGTGATACTTTTTAAATAAATTATTGCCTTCAGAAGTAACCTCATTAGAAGGAAAATTATTTTTTGAGTGCTTAATTGCAGTATAAATACAGCTATTCCATAAAAGAGGTTTATTAGTGAAACAGGGGACAAAAAGCATCACAAGGAACACAGCGGATAGCTCAGGAATTAAGTTATAAAGAGGCTTAAAGCAGGCTCAGATTATAAAACAATATCCTAGGCTTTGAACATATTACAGAATGTTTCTCAATATAGTACATGTAAATGCACACCACGCTTTTGTAAAGAACAAAGTTATTCCTATCATGTCATAGGAAGGAACCTTTTCAAGGAACTGAACTAGGGATGTGCCAATATGAACATTTGGACCGATATCAATAGCCGATACTAATATTGCTGTTACGGATGATATTATATATATATATATATATATATATA
>CAEFZY010062548.1:0-24692 GCA_903066815.1 Brachyrhaphis roseni
ATATATAAAGATATATTTGTTATTCGGCCAAGGGGAGGATTTGATTGGCATGCTAAGAGCTCATTTAAAAAACAGCACTGGTGTCATGTTAATGAGTGCTCCAGGTTTGTGAAGCAGAAAGGTGGGCGACCCCGGATTTCCTGTTCCTTAACGATGTTGTCTGTATCGACTAAACAATTAGAGGCGAGGAATGATCAACAAGACAGACAGCTGCTTCAGTCAGATCCTTTGCCTCATCACAACCATGATAATTACAATGCAGACCGTTCGACGGTTTCTACAGAATACACACCATAAGGTCCAAACAACTGATCAGTCAGAATACTGAAATTAAAGTGCTTTGTTCAAATTGAAGCCCGACGCTAAGAAAAAAAAATGCTACGTACCTTAGGAGAAAAAGGAATATATGTAGAAGATTTATAAATAAAAATAATATAATGTAATTTTAATAGAAGGTATTTCTTTTAAAACAAACGTTAAAGTAAATACTTTCCATGAGGTCAGTTCAATAATGATGCACACTGAAGTAGTCATAAATGCTTCATGCACTTTATTCTCTAATAACAGCAATGCAAACCAATATGACTCACGGCCAGTGACTAATATAATGAGAGGCTGATTCCAGGTAAGTCTCTGAAGTGCACAAAGGTAAACCCCAGCTTCACTGTTTGAAAGGAGAGTTACCATGGCCCAGCACTTTGATTTACTGCCCGTTTTACAATGATTGGGTTGTATTTTGTTGCAAAACACTGGGTCACTGCAGCATCCATGTCTGCTTCAAACAGAACACCTTTCCTGTGAGAACATGCCTCATCAATCTTGGATGGACATTAGAGTTGAGTGACAGGTGCTGGGATGGCCAAGTTGTTCTGTTCCATTATAGTGAAAAGACATGAACCCATTACCTCTGGGACCATGAAACGCCCGTCTCTGGGGTTCAAAGAGGTTAGTGATGTTGCATATTAACGGCTCAGATAAAGCAGCTTCAGCAAAAGGATGAAGCATTTAAGGAAGGGGAGACTTTGGAAAGACGATTTGTCTGCTGTTCAAGTTTTGGTCTTAATCTATCCAACTATAGGATAATTAACCATACATACATTAAAAAGATCACAAGCAAACGAGGTGTGGCTGTGACCTTGGGAAACTGGTTTGGGTACTGACTCGACTTAGTAGCAACATAGTTCTTGTCAAACTGAGATAACACAATACGACTCGTTATTGGTCTGCAAGGCCACATAACACGACTTGGTAACAAAACATGTCAAGCTGCAGACAGGCTTATTTCAAACAGTAAATAAAAACTGAAATCACACAGCAGCAGTAAAATACGTTTAGAGAAACTCAGTTTTTTTTTTTTCCATGTCAGCCACAATAAGGAAGCAAGAATAAATCAAGAGCTTACATAAGGCAAAAGCAAATCAAAAAAAGTATTACATATACAAACTAGCAAAAAATTATTTCAACACCATGTATAATGTGCTGGTGTATATAATGCTCAGTCACAAATTTAAATACAAAATAATTGCACTTTAGTTTGTGGCTATAGCATGGAAAAATGAGGCATCCATACATTTGCAAGGGACGTAATTGCGTAACAATCAGGTCCAGAATGATTATGGTCTATCTGACTGCTGCCAGATAGTTTACCTGTTCAGAGGCATGCATCCATTCCATTCAGCCAGTTGAAAAACTGCACAACTAGGATATAAAATAGTAGCTTCTGATTTAAAATGTAATCAAACATGCAATGAGTGCTGACAGTTTCAGGCTGTGCTCCGTCTTAAAGACGGTGCACTCCTTTCAACTGCAGCTGCAGTCCTTGGATGAATGTTAAACTTAGTAAAACAAGTTGACAGATCGGGCAAATTTAGAGATGATTTTCGCTCCTGGTAAATTAGTGTAATAATTCTTTTATTTTATTTATTTATTTTTTTAAGTTTTGCTTCCCTGATGGTGCACATTTCTGCAGGTTGAAGGCAGTAAATTAAAAACTTTAATTCAGCCTGTTGGCTGAATTAAACAGACAGAAAGCTGACAGAAAACTGGAAATGGACAGAGGGTTGAGTCTCTCAGATGTGGTTACTTTAGCAGATAAATTATGTATTAAAACTGAACAGGTGGTGGGGGACGAGCAGGCTGTTTTTCTTTTTTTTTTCTTTTTCCCCCAGAAGATGGGAGAGAGCGAAGCAGCTGGGGAATTCGTAACAGAGACCACGAAGCAAGCAAAAGAGCGAAGGAGAAGGAGAGAGAAAGAGATCCTCCCCAGCTTCGTATCACAGCCAACAGATGTTCTCCCATCAAAGAGGCAGCAGGCAGGCAGCGAGGCTACTCAACCCCGGCTCACACGCCTAATGTGACCCCCACTTACGCTGCCAAAACTCGCATACAGGCAAGCAGACACGTACGAGACAGCAAGGGGCTTGAATACAACCTGAGGCTATCATGCCGGGCACTTGCAAGGTTTTTTTTTTTATTTTTTGAATCGACACAAATTGATCCTCCTGAACACGACTGCATCAGCTGGAGGAGGAACGGGTCTGTCGTCATGCTTACAAAATGCAATTAGCATTAAACTCTAACTTGCACCTGTCAAAGATGGGTGCTATGAACATGAGAACCAAGAGGGAGCATAAGGTTGCCATAGAAACAGAGCAAATGGGTGTATAATCAAAGCGATGCACAAAAATAACCTGTACCTGTGCTAACGTGCTTAAAGGTGCCACCCTCCTCCGCTGGCATGGGAGACTAGATGGCTGAGAGGATCGGAGCGCCGTATGCAGATGAGACACACACCAGAACCACCACACGCACGCATGCCCGCACACCCCCACACGCACACCCACACACACACACCTTCCCCAGAGGCGGTAGCTGCGGCATATGGAGCCTTACATCAAATGGCCTGTTTTTCTAACTGGAGCGGTGACTGTGTCTGTCCGCGACCATTAGAACATGATCAAGCAGAGAGAGATCACAGCAATAAAAGAAAAAAATAAATAAAATAACAGCGGGGAACAGGCACGCAATTAAAGTTCACCACTCCAAAGCACGGCGGAACATGGTTGAGTTTTTCATTCTTCAAAAGAATTAGACGAATGATGAGATGTGGGGAGGGAGGGCGAGACGAGTGACAAGTAAAATACGTCAGGAACAGGAAAGGTCTCCTAATGTACTAACTGTCACCATAACCTTGACGACAAAATGAGTTGCTACTGAAAGAAAGTGGGAGGAAACAGAGACGAACAGGGCTTGATTTGGCTTTGTTTACTATAATTACACAAACTGTTTGGACTCACTGATTTTCAGGTATTTGGGTGATCAAGCAAGCAGCATCTTTAGGCTCACTGTCATTTCAACTGGGCACTAAGTGATGAATGATAATAAAAATCATAATAGAAATGATTACTTGTTAGAGATGCACCGAGAAATTGTCAGGCGACGGACAATTTTCACGTTGTTCAGTCGTGAACGGAAACTCAGAATACAAACGTAGAAAACATAACAGGACAACCGAATTGGATTCTATAGTACTCAAGTTCCTTTAAAGTGAACATGCCTCCAAGATAACAATTTGACTTATTTCATTTCACAGTAGCAAGTGACGTAATCAAAACAGATAACATTGCTTTTAAAAATGTCATCTTTACATATTTTGTCAGTAAGGGTCTTTCATATAACCTTGAAGACGTATAGGTGAAGTTGGGCTCCCCAGAAATGTGCCCACCTGCCTTGGCAGCATGCAGAGTTAAGAGGGGGCAGCAATTTGAAGCCCATGTGTCCCTATTCTGCTCTTTGCTGATTTTGTGTAGCTCTAGTCTATAAAATGCCTTTCAGCTCAACAGGATTATTGTCATTGAGAGGACACTCTCCAGCTGATCACTGGAAATTACTGAAGAGTTTAAGGAACAAAGAAGGGAATAGGGACAAAAGTTTATTTTGTCTAAGTATGCAATTAAAAAGCAATTAATCAGCTTAGTAATTAAAAAGGCTACATGTGTTGCCAACAGTTGCCATGGCGACAGCTTTTTTTTTTTTTCTTTTACAGGGTGGCATTGTTGCTTCTTGAGCTTTTCTCTGCAGATTATTTCTGATGGCTGCTGGTAGGAGCGAGGCAGTGGCGGCGGCGCTGACTCGCAGACTGACAGAGGGGTTAATATGGCAGCGCTGAAGAGCATAGAGGGGAAAAAAAAGCAGAGCAAGAAGTATGAAAATAGAGAAAGGAGAAGGACACAGCGCTAAAGAGAAAATCTGACGTAGTTCAAGTCTGAATCACTTCCCACATGCCGTGTTTTGTATTATGATTCAAATGCCTGACGTTTCTCTTGTACAAGGTTTCTTTTTCAAGGGATGAAAAAAAAAAGGTGAGATAATCACAATCCTCTCTTTGAAATGTCTTTAAAGGTTACATTCTTTTTACACACTGGCAGATAGCCAAAATTAAGTTTATGGGAGTGTGAGACTCATTTTGACTTTAGAAAATGAGAAACATACATATTCAGATAAGTATATCTGATAATACTGAATGACGCTTTTTTGGATCCATCTTAGTATGTTGGTCAAAGTTCACTAGCAGACCAACAACCCCAGTCCACATTGGAGAATTATGTTCTTCAAAATATGAACAAGAAAAAAAAACAAAACATTTTTAGAGCTCAAGAGAAGCTGTGTACTCAAGTTCAGTATACTGTGAAATGATGTAAAATTCCCTGGAAAACCCAAACTAAAAGATGATAAAAAAAAGACTATATATATATATATATATATATATATATATATATGTTACTTATTTATTTATTGCTGTAACAGGAGAAAAGGTATGAAAAGAGCCTAGCACAACAGTGGGATCTGAAGTGCAAGGATGATGAGTTTCTGATTACATAACTGTCTCTCCCCAAGGCAAGAGAGAGGGAAAGAAAAAGACAGCGGCTCTAAAATGCATAAAAAACACACACCCAAAACTAACAGAGTAGTCCCATTCTCTAGATGTAAAGTGTTTTCTGCAGGCAAGAAAGCATCGAGCTGAACACAGTCTGACCTAAATTAGATGGGAACTCTTAAGAACTCACTAAGATCTCTCCAACATTGAGACATTTTTTTCCCAGGTAACTTGAAAGTCCTGTTGAGGACACTCCAACCACCGCACTTCAATCATCTTTTCTGTAGACTAATGAAGGAAAACAAATCAGGGAAGATGCACTCTAGACTGCTCACATGGAAAATATAACCAACATACATGATTTTATAAGCCTCTTGTTTCAATTTAGATTATATAAAACAGCCTGTTAAAACAGATTTGCCCTTAGTGAATTCAGAGATTGAGGTTAAACACTGAAAACGTCTTTAGGGATGCAATTGATTTTTTATGCAAATGTGCTAAAAATCCTTCACCTCATTCACACTGACCTATTCTCTGAATATCAGTTTTAAATGTAAGTCTAAACAAAATGTTATCTTGCACTGAGACTCAAGTAAGAACTCAACCAAACACTTGATTTTTTTCCCCACAAAACTTTACATTTAACAAATAATATTTAATTTCCATCTGGGATTAAAAAAGTGTTTTTGAATTGAAGAGTATTCAATTCAAAAATTGAATACTGAACATTACAAAATGGTAATGTACAGGCACACACACATTTAGATGCTGTTCTTCAACATCCTGGCAACAACTGATTTCTATGAAAGAAATAGATTAAAAACCAATAACGGATAATAAACCAAAATGCAGTCATGTAGTCTCTTTGTGGCAGCGCATTAGAGCGCCTGTGGAGGTAGGCAGATTAATAAATAGGAGGCCTAATTCAGGGCTTAGATTGTGAAAATGTAAAAAGCAGATGGGGGAATAAGGGAATCAAATAGACAAAGAGGCTGAATTAAAGATGAGATTGAGAAAGAAAAAAACAGGGGTTGATAGTGTGCAGGTACTGGAGCAGGAGCAAATGAATAAAAAGAAAGAAACAGTGGAGTGGTTGAACAGAAGAGGACGACGCACGAGGGACGCAGTCGGAAGGTGAACAGAGGAGAAAGAATAAGCAAATTCATTTAGGAAAAGAACTGGCTGCTCAACCAAGAAACAGCCTGACAATGTGTCTATGCGCAGGTAATAAAGAGAACTGATGAGGCGTTGTGCCCACTTCAGCTATACAGCAAACTTCTTCTCTCCTTCCACTGCTAAAAGTAGACTTGCCTCATCCGTTTTAGTTTTGCATTATTTTGACAAATATTCCTAGCAGCTAAAGCACTCTCAGTTCTGCAGTTTTCAATCCTGGGTCATCACTTTCCATTTCTTCTAAAGTTCTAAGCTAATAAAACTAAACAAAAACAACAAAAAAAAGTTTTACTCATTTAAAATAGATGAGGACTAAATCCTTGTAAGGCCAGCATCTCTACAATAGTTTATTTTCTTTACATGTCAGGTCTCAGTACAAATTCTGACTTAATTTACAGTTAAAAATTTAAAATAAAAATGTTTGCATTCTTAAACCTTAAAGCTTCTCTAGCCATATCAAACATATCAAAGGCAACACATACTTGTGTTGCCTATCAAAGGCAACACATACTTGTCGTCTTAAATAACAGATATGTGACGCATTATCATTTTCTCATTGCTTTGTAACTAAAGGAAGAGAGCCTTTATTTATTAAGCAGAACAAACATTGACCTAATCATCAAGGAGAGCACCTAAATGGTGCCCTCAAGAAACAAATATTTGCCATTTCATTAGACAAGAGAGGACCAAAGGAAGTAAAGGCATGGAAAATGTAAGGGAGGAATGCTTCAGTGGCAGCCCACATTAAATAGAGTTAAGTGTGGCTCCAAGCACAGGCCTTAAAAAATGTCAAAGTGTGTGTAAATGACTATAAATTGCCTGCATCTTATTTTTAGCCAAATTGTGGATATCACACTCTGTCTTGCTTCATCCATGATTAAATTAGAACTATAAGAGAGCAGCCCTGAAGCTGGATGAAAATGTGCATATTAAATGTTTTAGCATTTCCTTGATGGAGCAAGAATGCATAAATGCCAATCAACATCAGGGGAAAATGTCATATTTGCATGGGGGGAAAAACAGGAAGGAGAAACTGAGACGATGATGGGTAAAATTCTCAATTAAAAGCCTTGCAAGAATAAGTTAGTGTCACTGCTGGGTGATGGTTACTTCATCCCTTTGTAATTTCATACTTTAGAAATCTGGGTTATGTTGTAGCTGAAAAAAAAAGAAGAAAAAAGAAGAAAAAAAGGTGTCGAGCATCAAAGAGCGACTGACTTGGGATGTTACTTGTCTGTTCTAAAAGCCATTTAACAGAATTTTCTACATTCGATTCAGTCGACTGTTTGAAAACATAATTTTATGTCACCAAATGATCATCCAGCATGATTCAGCTTATATTTGGGCCTGACCATGGATTACAGTCACCGATATAAATGGAGGTGAAAATCACACAAACGTAAGGTAGCATAGTATATAATATTTAGCAATTACACAAAGTGCCTGTGTGAGATTTGAGCATTTTTATAGCAATATATTTCCATCAGTAACTGAAAACAGTCAAAACTTGGGTAGAAATTGTTTGGTTTACAAGGGGAAAATGAACGCAGTTGAGGACAAAAAGGGAAAACAGACAGAAAAAAAAGTTATTGATATAGTGCATAGTAGACTAAATTTAAAAATCTTAAAATTGCAGGAATAGTCAACTTTTATGTGAGGCAGAATCATTGTATTTTTAAGACCTTGCAGTCTCTGACTCAGAAACTTGTTTTTGTACCCAAGAGTCAGATGTGACTCAAAGAGGCTCCAAATGAAATTTGGTATAAACCAACAATGATCCCACCACACAGGAGAAAATAAAAAAAGCAGGGTGGATTAAAACGAAAAATAATCAACGTGTTCCAATGGTCCGGTGCTCTACAGGTTTGGGTCAGAGCCTCCCGGAATTGCACACATTTCATTTTATCGGAGGCATGAAAGAGTCGGCTACAGCAACTCCTCGTCAAACCAAGTGGAAAAGTGTTTCCTCACACACTCCCAAGAGGAACTAGTCCAAAAAAAGAGGGCAAATAATCCACCAACCAAACTGTAGTCCTTCACTATTTTAATCAGCAGAAATGAAGGTGAAAATAAGTGAAAAAAGGGAGTAAAAATGGGGCAAGACTGAATTTTTAAACAGCAGGAAGGCCTCATAAGCACAGACCACAGGTGTTTTTCCATTGTGATTAATGAAGCTTAGTGTCAATCTGCTGTGATATAAAGAACTGCATTAAAAGAAATCACCTAAGATATTTGCATAATAATGAGCTGAAGATGGTGAAAAACCTGCACCTCTCTGATCTGAGAAGAGCTGCTTGATTGCAAGAAATATAATCACCATTACTTTGATCCATATTTAAAGCACAATTATCTAACAGTTACTTATTGAGTCTAGAAATCATGCACTTCATGTATTCAGATAAAGTGTACATGGTGAAAAATGGCAATATCATTTTGATAATCGTTCATTTTCAGTCAGTCAGGCTTACAGTCCAATAAACCGACCATCCCTCCATACACTCAATCAGCCAAACAACCCTCCATCCATCAAACCATTCAGCCAGTCGTCCACCCACCCAATCAAATACCTATCCATCCAACCAACCAGCAATCATTTCACTTGAGAAGCTGGGAGTAGTGACTTTTGGTGTCTGATCCAGATGTGCAGGCATTTATGCATGTTTTATCTTGATCACCATTGAAAAATAATAATTTTTGATCAATAGTTTTTGTTATTATGTAGACCCAAACTAGAAGCTGATATTAAAAATGTATTAATCCCACACAGCCATTTCATAGCATGTGTGTTTCGTGGATTTCTTGGGATTAGAGGGCAGACATTAATACATATAAACAACAACAACAAAAAAACAAAACCAAAACAAGATAGAAACATACAACCAAATACAAAACAATAAAGTGTGATGCACAGAAAAAAATCAACTAGACAGAAAAGAGTAGAAGGAAAACTGACCAGGCACATCACATATGCACAGATGACTAAACTAAGAGGCCTACTTCTGAGTGTGTACTTCTTCCTCAGGACCGGACTGATGTCCTTGTGCCTTGATGCATCTTTCAGATGACATTTAAAACGTCAGCATGTAATCCTGCAACTCATGTAAATGTATAATTCAGCAAGCAGAAGGTGAGACTGCTCAGACGTCATTAAGGAGGTCTTAGTTTCTTGCCTATAAAAAAAATAAAAAAATAAAGCAGGTTTGTGCCCTTGACTTTGCAGGTGACTGCAATATGCATGGTTGCACAGTCAGATGGTGAATGAAGCACATAAAGATGGAAAGAGTATTTGTGTGTGATTTTGCAGGTCTGTGAGTATAGGTGACAGACTGCTGAATTTTCAGCTCAGAATTGGGGGGGAGGGGGGAGAAAGATGAAGACCAGGAGAAAACTGGGAGTTGGGGTGTAAACAGCACACACACATCAGTGGGTCCACTGATCTCTTTCTCCGTCATTCGGTCTCTCTGCCTCCGGGCACCAAGGGTCCAGCTTGCCGACTAAAGTGGGGGGTGGTGGTGTCCTCGGAGAGTGAGTGTCTGTGCGGAAGTGTGTGCGTGCAAAGTCTGCACAGGCTTAAAGCATGTTTGAGTAAGCAGAAAAGAGACAGTGAGAGTATGGTGTGTGCATGTGTGGCGCTTCCTTCCATCTGCAACCAAGTTAGTGTGAGCAGGGATGTGCACACAGCACACTGAGAATCAAATTATGTAATCTGTTGGCCATATGAAAAAGCCTCTGTCAGCTCTTTGCTTTTGTGTGGTTGGTTCAGTTTGGGCATACAATGCTGAGAAGAAAGATGACAGCAGGAGTAAAGACACGCTCAAAGCAGACGAATCCTCATGTCATAGTAAATCGCAAACAATCTAAGCACTCAGAGGCGGAATCATGCATTGTGCGAGGAGCCGGAGAATTAGTTGCACATAATAGCGCCCAGTCCTTGCCATCTTTTCCAGCGACATAATGTCCCGCATGGGTCACCTCTCCCATCGAGACCACCCTGCGGGCAATAATGTCCCCTTGCTGTGATCCCCGTCCTTTCACACTTGCCAACACAAACTATGCTGCCTCCATCTTGCGTGCCTACTGACACTCTGGCTGTAAAGCAATGTGTTCTCTCACTGAATGTGTTGATGATTTGCAGCATGGCACATGAGATTTGAGCCACTGATCTAAAAGGCTACACACCAGCGTTTAGCCTAAACCTCTTCTCTCTGGCCTCAGCTTTCAAGCCAGAGGAAAAACCATGCATTACCTACATCCTTAGGGTAGTAAATAGTAAACGGACTGAACTTGTGTTGTGCGTTTCCAGTCATTTTGACCACTCAAAGCGCTTTACATTAGAGTCAGATTCACCTATTCGTACACACATTTATACATTGATGCAGATTGGTGTATAAATACATTTACATGTCTTTTAAACACATTTAAAAAGCATAGATTTCTCAAGAATATAAAATCATGTTGAGAAATACCTCAATAGTTGAGATATAATAGTGAGTTTTGAAAGTTTTCTCTTTAATTTAAAGAATGACTGACCTTTGACCTGCGATTCTAAATGTCATAGTTCATTCATAATTATATCTATGATTTTATGAAACAGTATCTTAAGGTCTTCAAGCATCTAATAATGTTATGGTCTACCACTTAAGTAATTATTCTCCCCCCACCCCTTTTGGAAAATCATTCCTCTGCATGGAGCCAAACACTTGGACAGATTCCTTCACATTAGGCTCTGGGTGTATGCGAGTGAATGCCTAAAGATGGCTAAGGTTTAGTGGCTGCATAAACAAAAACATTAGCATTGTCAGTCACTTTGCTTGCTAGACTCCATCAGTTATTTGTGTTGTTTGGTGTTGGATTTTCTCAAAACAGTGCCTTTCATTATAGTATAAAAATCTCACTTTGTCACATTTCGTTTTCCATTATCATCTGTTATGGATTAGTCCAGAAGTTTTTTGTTTAGATGCAATTTTATAGACAAACTGCATTGAAGAGTTTTTTCTTTCTTTTTTTTTCTTCCAAGAGAAGAGCCTCTCTCCCCCCATCGGTCAATCTTTAAAACACTTACTGCTGCTTCCTGAGTCTCAGAAGTCTGCCCTTGCTTGATCATTTTTCTCAACATTGCAGAGTTGAAAACTGGGGGGAACGACCCTGCCGAAGATCGACTTCAGAAAGCATTGGAGCCTGTTGTGAAAAATTTAATCTGAGGTGTTAGGGAATAACCTCAGTCTTTCCAAACTGACAGGTAGCAAATCAGCCTTTTCAGAGAATATTCTGGATGTCTTTCCTCCTCGTGTTGTTTTAAGTCAAACTGAATCATCCTACACCTGCAAGCCGCAAAAATATCTGTTTCTGTAGACGTGACAACATATTAGTTTAGGTGCATTTATTAAAGACCATCTGGCTGCTTTTTACCATCTTAATTCATAGCAATAAATCTGGGCTTAAGCTCTTTACTGCACACTGTTTTCAGAGGGTTTATTGACCTACTTTTCAGACTTAGGGGAAAAATCACATTGCTTTATTATTGCTACTTCCTGACACATAAAATTTTATAAATGCAGAGAGTAGTTGACATCAGCATCAAGTGGGAACAAATTGAGCCAAACTTTAGAGGACATATAGTTAGTAGTAATTTAAAGAATTTTCAATGCTGAATATAAATATAAAGGAGCAAAAAAGTAGGAACAAAAGGTAATTTGAGCACTGCAGGATGAGGACTGCTGCACCATGAGTCATCGGACTCTCCACACCTGTTCACGGCTACTCACACCCCCTCAAAGTGATTGAGTCAAAGAATTACTGTGAAAGAGAAGCAGAGACCTTGAAGTTTCAATGACTTGTGAATGCTGCTGGACTGGACAACATGATGCTGTAGATGTGACAAAGAAGAGCGTCAATAAAGTGCTCAAAGGTGAGATAAGACGCAGTTAACTCAGCTCTGGCAAAGCTTTATCCAGTGTTCTCTGAAAGGCTAAAAACTGATGCAAAATGACCTCTGACACAATGACTATCTTGGATGTCCATCTATAGGATGACAAAGCAAAGTTTTTTTAATCTAGTAGTTAAAGGTTGCCTTTTTTAACTTAAATGCATAACTCAAGTCTGATAGAAAAGTCTCAGAATTTACTGGTTGTTTTGACACTTACCTTCAATGAGCAGTTTATCACAATACTTTGCTTTTTTTTAAAAAATCCAATATTCACCTATTCCAAATCTCACTCAAAATTTAACTACAGCTTTTGGATGATTGAGTGGGGAGTCAGAAGAGTTTAGAAAATACTGAAACATCTATAATTACTACATTAGAACTTCCCAGTCTTTCAATAAATGGCTGAGGTATTCCACATCCATCAACTGACAGAATATGAAAACAAAAGTGGCAACAAAGAGTATCTCATGTGCCTTAATGTTCTATTAAAACTCCTTTATCAGCCCTACAATTATTATGAAACAAAGAAAAAAACAATTTCATGCTGGGTAATTTTGTTTTCAGAATGAGAACAGCCAGGGACCAAAATTTTAAATAGTGATGATATGATCAGTGAAATAAATATCTGAAAAACTATTTTTGGGAACCAGCTACAAAATGAGCCAAATGTATTACATTATTTCGCTGCAAAAGTTTTTTTTTTTTTAATGATAGTGTTGAGGACTACCATAGCTTATTCAAGAAGAGGGAAAGAAATGGAAAAGGGAAATATAAAAGACTGCAAAACAGAAAGAATAGATCGCTTCAGGGTTGAAGAATACACTGAGCATAGTAAAAAGGCACTATAATTCACAGAAAATAAAGAACACTGCTGGTATTTTATTTTGTGTAGACCATTACAGAACTGAAACTAAGCAGATAATACATACAATACTCCTAGGAGTTTTACTATGCTTTTTATTTTTTTAATCTATTATCAGTTGCTTTAAAATATAAAGTATGATTCTTCCTTTCAAATGCAGAATGCCAATGTTTTTTTTATGATTATTATTATACTGTATATTTGGTTGCAATGTATGCCAATGGTGCCTTAAATGTCAGTTAAATTTGTCAGGAATACTTTACAGACAGCTGGAGAAATACAAGCCACTCCCACTTCAAGTCTGCCATCTCATTTAACGGACTTGTAGTTTGAAACCTTAAAATATTGGTTTACAGTGATGCTTCCATGTATCAAGGGTGAAATAAACACAATTACCTGGAATGAACTATGAAGGTTTTTGCATAGTAAGTCAACCAGCACAATGTTCAAATGTAGCGAGTTGCTCTAGAACCAAAACAGTTGCCCTTAGCCATGTGTTTATGTACTAGAGCGTCGGCCCTGGAATGAGGGGACAGCCAGTCGAGTCAGCTGGACGTCTAATTTTTCAGGAGGGAAAAAGAACGCTGAAACAAGATTATATACTTCAAACAGGGTCTGCCAAGGACACGTCGAACAGTTCAAAGTCAGAAAGATGCTGCTTCAAGTACTTCTGACAAGTACTGCTGATTGACTGGTGAAGCATAAGAAATGGCAGCAGCAGATCCTGGATTTAGACTTTTTTTTTCTTTCAGAGAGTTTTTCCCTCCACCCTTCTCCGAAATAGAAGCACAACTGATGCAGGTGCCTGACTGAGTCAGTTTTATGCAGTCCTCGCCGTCCAGTACGATCCAAAAACTGTCAAAGCAAATGAAGCAAAGGAGAGCATGAGGGCGGTTCAATGATCAGCCGAAGAAGGACGGAAGAAAGGGGAACGTGATGAGAGTGAGCGTAAGGAGGCGAGAACGTTCAAGAGATTAAAGTCAGACAGCGGTGTAGGAAGAGGACTGAGCTGGGCTGGGAGAGAAAAGGGGCGGGCAGCGATCAAAGAAGAGTCCTGTGACATGAAATATCTTAACAACAGTTGTCACATAGTCTTTTGGGCTCTTTTCTTCTCCCTGCTCCCCATTGTCCGTTCAACCACATTGAGATCCATCAGAGTCTGTTAATTTCCTTCAAGGTTGGCTAATTACATTGAAAAAAATATCAAGAAAGCCCTATTTGGGTAATATTGAGTTTAAATTGGTCATTAATTTTTGGATGAGGCACAAAATGGTTGCCACAGAAAATTGGCAGAAACTAGGTTACTATAGGATCAGCTGATCTAGGCAAATTTTCAAATCTGCCATGTCTTGGTTCTCCTGGACTCCAGGGAACATTCAAGGCTGTAGAGATTTTTTTGTATCCATCCTGACCAGTGAATGGGCCTTTCAGACTTCCAGGTTTTACACTACAATCAATAGGGGTCAAATTCACTGCAATCAGGTGCTCTCCATTGAACTTATTGTGAGACTAGAACTAGCAATTGACTGGACCTCTGTTGAATTAGGTCAGTCACTTCAAAAAGAGGGTAAAAATTTATGCAATAATTTTATGTCAAATATTTACAACCAGTTTTATAGAAATAGTTTTCAGTTTGGCATTAAATGTTTTCTTTTGGTAAATTATAGTAAAAAAAAAAAAAACAACAAAACATTTAGTTGCTATTGATTTGTTTCTGAAAAACAATAAAAGTGTAAAACACCAAACGGGGTGAATAGTTTTATAGGCATTATACTTATATAAAAAATAAGCAAAAAGCTGTCAACACAAGAGGTATGAAGAAAACAAAGCTTAAATTTCCAACAGAGCACTTCTGGGATTATAGATTGATTTCTTTTTCATGACCCCGCTTCTTAATTTCTGAGCATTTCATTTTTTTGAAATGAGATCGTCCCCGAGGCATAACCGATAAATTGACAAACCAACTCCCACACCTGCTCAGTCAGAAAACTCGAATCAAAGCTACAGCCAACATCTCTGCAGTCAAAGCCTCTGCTCCCAATCCACAGAGCTAAGATGCTGTTGCTTTTTTGTCAAATTTATTTCTATCGCCTGCAGCAAGAGGAAACGGGAAACACATGAACAGCAGCAATAAGACACTTCATATTAAAAAGACAAATTCACTGTTTTTTTTTTTGTTTTTTGTTTTTTTACAGTCTGGAAATGCTTTCCCATTCAGCCCTATATCAGTACATTGTTCAAAATGGTTGGTCTCTTGACACAGAAAAAGTATTTAAATAAGGTCCATAAATAAAATTTTTCTAGATGAGGTAAAAACTTTGGAAAGTCCATCCCAGAAGCCTAATGTTAGCCAATTTGGACACCAATTAGGTCCAAATTTCAAGCCTCTTGTTGTTGATTTGTAGTAAAGAGAATTTGGCAGTCAGTGCTGGAAACCAACCATTTTAAAAAGAGAAGCAAGACTCAGATTCTATTCACCACAAATCTGGAATAAACTTCTACAAAATTGCTAGAAAGCTGAAACACAGTTTTTCTAAATCAAAGCTAAACACTCCCCTGTTTGATTAGTAATAAATGGGACACTGATCAACATATTTGATGTGCATTGATGAGTTTGATGATGGTATTTGACAAAATGTAATGTTTATTGCTTGTTTTTGTAATTGCTGACTGTATAATGATTTTATGGCGTGAAGCCCTTTGAACTGCCTTGTTGTTGAAATGTACTACTTAAATAAATTTGATTAAATTAAATCAACTCATACAACCAGAATTACACAAAAATCTTGTTGGGAGTCATAAAAAGAGTTCAATTTTTCTCAAAATGTAAAGTACATTTATGCAAATATTACTGAGCAAGCATATATATATATATATATATATATATATATATATTGAAATTCCCTTCTCACCCACCGCGGGTGGTGTTTCTTCCTCTCTTAGCTCGGGTCCTCTACCAGAGGCCTGGGAGCTTGAGGGTTCTGCTCCCAGGCAGGTGTGTGTGTGTATATATACACACACATATATACACATGTGGGTGTGTGGGTATATACACACACCCACACTTTTTATAGACTGTAAATGTATGTCTGAATCGGTGCTGATTAGGGAATCTCCACCTCAAATTCAAAGTTTCTATCAATTCTGAAAAGGGAAGAGTTGAAATTCATAATTAAAAGCCCAGAAGTAATATTGTATTCATGCCCAATGCACTTATATTTCTGACTGCCACAGTATGTATATCAACTACAAAAAAAAAATTGAAGAGCTAAGAGATTCGGAAAGGCACCCAGATGTAGAAGTCATGTCTCGTACATGTAGGGAGAGTTTAATTTGCTGTGAGCGCTGTTCCAAATATTGTTCCAAGAGGAGCTGATGGGCAAGATTAAAACCTGCTGAGCTCTGGAAAAGGCTCATCTTCCAACCCTTTGGAATTCCTCAATTAGAACACAATCACTTTGTCCCATTGGTCTCATTTTAGCAAAATCTCATATTCACTTAAGACACTCCAGCTAAGCAGTTTTGGTTTAGGATGCTACAGCAGCAAGCCTCTCTCCCCCCTTGATGACCTGAGTCCCAGCTGGTCCACCAACGCAAACTTTTCCTTAATAAACGCGCGTGTTTGTGTGTGCGCGCACAAGCTCTGGCGCATCCTCAGTTTATTAGGACAACCTTGTTTTCTTGTAGAGATGCCTGACACAGCAACGACTGATGTCTTCCACATCTACAGCCACAGGGACAATAAAGAAAAGGCAATGAGAAAAGAGGAAGAGAGTTGGGAAAGGATGCAGTGTGCCCTACCTTACCACAGCCTATACAGAGACACGGACCAGCCAGCCACTACTTCAAAAGAGAAAGACTGAAATAAACTGCCAGGCTCTCGGCTTTTCTCAAGGTGGTCTCCCAGGGTTAATTAGAGCTCCAAGTCCCACCTCATCTGCCTTGGAGTTGCGTAGTATGCAGAATGCAACTGAGGGGCGCTGTACTGTACAAACACGAAACTATTCACAACGAAGCAAATCGGGCAGTAGCTGATCTGTCCGCTGATGCCTCTGGCACACTAACATCAACCATAATCACCATCTGTCTGGTCAATGCAGGCCCCCATTCTGCCGTCTTTCCTCAGGTCAGTTTAAATGAAAACCTTGTGTTCCAAGTCAGTCTGTCTCAGCGCGGCGGAACAGGACCTGGAAACCTGGAGTGAAATTCCTAGAGGTGTCAGGAATGTGTGGTCAGATTTAACATGGCAGGGACTGGGTGTTCACATGGCTAGCAAGACCTTTTTTCCTTTTCTCTTTTTTAAAGAAAAAGCAAAGGTTCACCTGCAGACCACTCTCCAGATATTCATCTCCTGCTGCCAGTGTTTTTGGGGGAGGAGAACTAAAGGAGGGGCACAGATGGAGAGTAATTGCAACAAAAAGAAGAGAGCCGAAAGCAAACAACACTGTAGGAACACGGCAACTACGAACATGACAGATTCTTTGGAGGCAGAGAGAACAACCTCCTCCTAGCTCCAGCGATACATCACATTTATATGGGATGAGGAGGCATTTGTGTGTCCTCAAGGACCCAAATAAGTAGAGAGTGGGAGAGAGAGAAAGACGGAGCAAGTGAAAGAAATAAGTTACAGAGATAGAGAGAAGGAGGACAACGTTGACAGCTGGCTGGGCACTTTGTGCATCTGCCAGAGGTGACTCGTGGAGCCATAATGAAAATGCAAGGCAAGATCAGGATCAGAGTGAGGGAGGCCACCATCCATCACACAACTCCCATTGAGGATAGACAGCTTCAATGATAACAGCAAATGTGCCCATTTGCAAGCCTGGATGGAGGAACTTCACAATAGTGATGCTCGACATACGACGGCTTCTGAATATATGTTAAAGTATTGTCGACCAATTTGCAGTGCAGTGTTTATTCACAGAGAACATTTTCACATTTTGTCTACTTACAGCCACAATTGACAATGTATGTAAAGTGATAGTTCAAGAGTAAGCAGATCAATTTAGATTTCAAAAAATTTCACAAGCAAAATTATTCAAATGAACTTTCCAGACTAATAAATCATCATGGGTTGAAGTCATTCATTTCGATTTTAATATTCTCAAACATCTCCACTTTTACTTCTGTCAATGGATTCCAAACATACATTGATGTTCCAGGAGGGCTGACATCTTAAATCTTAAGAAATATAAAACCTTGCGCTGACAAACTTGCAGGCATGCCTAGGACACCACATCTCAAACTTGACAGGAAACTAAATAAATACTGATTTTATTCTTGAAGCTGCTGGTTCCAGTGACAACTGTGTATTTCAATAAGAGCGCTGAGAGAAATGGCACGATGGCTATGCAGGATGATGTCCTGAGCCTTCAGTGCATCAAAACAAAACTAACCGAGATGGTATCTCTGCCTGAATGAAATTTACAGTGGCATTACAGTGAAGGATGTTCACATCCCGATAGTTTCATGAGGCCCGCTTTATGACTTGCAGGCCAATTCTCAGAGAAACCTCTCCGACTGTATGTACAGTAGTTTCTGTTCCGCTGATAATGAGACCTACCTTCTCTTTCTTTTGTCTGCATGCTTCCTCGGCTGAAACAAGCGCTTTGTAGTAGGCACTGCGTTCTGCTGTAAAGTGGACCTTGGACAGAGCGTTCTCTACCAGTGCCACAGACAGATTCACGCCTTCAATGTGCAGCCAGCCAATGAAGTTGCCCGCTTTGTCCATGCTCTCCACTTCAACTTCAACCTAGGAAACAAGAAGAAGAAAATAAGACAAACATACTCATTTATTGTTACGTAGTGGGAGTAGCAAATAAAATGCTCTGAGATTCTGAAAAATAGGCAGTTTTTCATCAATGGAGACCAGGGGGCTTTCTAATGATTAAGTAGCAAACAGACAGATCCCATTGCTCGGCTCCAGATATCCCAGTTAGTGCTCTAGCTGGAGATGGAGTTCTCTTTTCTTTCTTCAAACACAAAACCCAGCAATGCCCTCTTGTCTTCAGATTCACGGCAGTCCTTGACTTTCTTAATTAAGCTCTGCCTGCTTTCAATAACGTGTCTATTCACGCCAACAACGGGAACTGAAGAACCTCCACTAACAGGGCAGGCTGTTAAGGTTTTTAAATGAGTGTTCCGCATGCACTTCAAACTTAATTAAGTCTCTAAACATCACCAGGCTACTTTTTTTTTTTTCTCCCCCCAATGCAAATCATATTCAATTAGTAACAGCCAAGCCCCGACTCCTTTAAGTAAACAAATGAGGACAACAAAGGACCTTACACTGCTGACAAAGTAGAAAGGGTCTCACAAAATCACTCATGATAGACTATTACCAAATTTTGCCTATTCAGACTAATTATCTATCCATAACAGTTTGTTTTAGAAGTGATGGATGATCAAGGATAGATTTTTGCTTTTTTTTTTTTGCAAATTAAAAAAACGAAAGTCAGCGATAAAGTCAGAGGACAGGTGTGCTTTCAAGATAGGAAGAAGTCAAGTAATTAAGATTTGAACTGCTTAGCCCCGCAGTCACAAGGGAAATCTGAAGGGAATTAGGTTTGGAAACAGCTCTGCCTTGTTCTCATCTCCAGTTAAAAAGCTTTTATTGTAGCATGCGTTATATGTTTTATTATTAAGCACAGATTCACAGCCTACTAGCAGAGCCAACATTTCAGGGATCCAGTTACTACCATCTGCAGATAAAGGCTCCTCATATACTGCCTGACAAAAGGTACAAGGAGTACAATCAGCACTCATCCTGACAGAGGCTCATCTTTGAAACCGAAAATGACCCAAAATGTGAAGACATTTCACATCCTACGTATATGTTTTTTAACCTTAAGGCACATATGCACAAAGCTGAGTTTACAGGTAAAAACTTTGGCTGAAGAAAGTTTAAGTTTTGCTATAAATGTTAGCAGAGTGTGAGCTTTTGTGTCTGTGTAGGACAAAAAGGGTAAAAATGTTGTCCAAAACTTTTTCCGCAGCAACCACTGCCAATTTGCAAACACAACTGGTATCATGTTACTTGTGTGATAAGGGCATCTTTTTGAGAATAATAAAAAAAAGTAAAATAAAAGTAGAATAGCTTATAAAACTTTCCAGCATCCTGGTAGAAAACAACAATTAGCTTCTAACAACGCTAAAGTTAGCACCTGCTTCACGATTTCCATCGGTGTTAAATAAAAAAAGACTATGTTTTAAGAAGTCTGGACTGCATTGGATCATTTGTATGTCAAAATCCATAACACCATGATAAATTAAACCTGAACTGGATAAGGATTTTAACATTTTCCATTTTAAACATTTATTTTTAACATTTTTGGATTTTATCCTGTGTGTCCAGAGATTTATTTTGATTTAATCAAAAATAAAATCATTATACAAGACAAGCGCAAGGAGCAATCTTCCCCAACCTCTCAGGTCCTGAATAAAACATGCAAGCTCACCAAAATCCTATCTGCCTCCGCATCATCGCTTTATTTCACTGCCCATCCCTTTTCCTTTTGCAATTTACAACCATCTTCATTTTATCCTGATCTTAAAGTGCAAAGCCACTTGCATAACTATGGTAAAAGAAACTATTTGGCCTTCACACATCACAATATGAAATGGAAAAGTGGGCAAAAAGTGAAAAAAGGCCAAAACCACAAAAAACATTTATGCCAATTTCAGATCAGAGAAAAAAAAACAAAAAACAAACAAACACTCTGAACCAGGTGTTTAAGGGAACAAAAATCTGGGTAATGAAAATGTAATTTTCTGAGATTCAACTGCCTTAGTGATAAGTGTTGTAGAAAATCTAAACAGCAAGGCAAGTGAGAAAATATGTCTACAAGTTCAGCAAAATGGTAAAGTAAAAACAAATAAAACAAACGAGAGTCATGGGCAATGCTGACAACTTCATCTTGACTAATACCAGAACAAATTAGTCTGCTTTGTTTCCCAGAACACTCAGGCAGGAAACTTCATTTACCACATACTGCTAACCTTATGGAAGGAAAATTAGCCAGCCACTGACAACAGCATACTGATGATTACAAGATGACTGCAAGGCTCAAGTCAACACCTACAGGGACTGTGTTAACGCAGGAACAGAGCACTATTAATAGCAAACAGGCTTCCTGAAGAACGTCAGCACATCCTCTGAACACCAGTAAAATTACATCAATTGACTTCACATTTACAAAAGGCCAAAACCCAAACCAACTTGTCAAATACACAACCTCTGAAAAAAAAAACAAAAAAAAAAACATTTCTGTGTGGCCATAATATGAAAAACAAATAATACAAACAAACTGTTCAACTAAATCCATGAAGTCAGGAATGTGAACAAATGTGAGATCCTGGGTGAAATTAAAAATATCAGATTTATGAGCACCAGGACCACTGACCTTGAAAGGCTCATCAAATAAAGCGAAACTGGTATTTAACTGAACAGTGAGAATGGAGGAGGCTAATACTCACATAAAAAGGTGAAATTAAAAAGGATGAGTTCATTTAGAGCAAAGGCTGAAAAAGAGATCAGGAGAAGTGTATTGGACTACTTAAGCTTGCACAGAAGATGTGGAAATTGACTGATCAATGTTCCACAAAGGGTCCTTGTCTTGTTCATGGATGCAACTCAGAAGATTGCCTAAGTGGGAGGATTTAATCAAGGTTTAGAGTTATTGCAGTCCACTGGCTTGTTTAGCTAAACATGTTCAAATTGGAATTTCGGAAATACTAATCAGGCTAATAAAAAATGAAATACAATCCGACTAAACTTGATTGTAAAATTTGAATTTGAATGATTACTATTTATTTAATCATGTGACTTAGCATAATGTGACGTTTTAGTTTGGTTTAAAAATAAAAAAGGCAATGTCTCATAACCAAAAGCTTTCTAAAAATGTCTCCCAGTGAATAAAATATATAGATATTTCCCATCTGCTCCTGTACTATAAAGCTGTCTCTGCTAATTCAGTTTTACATAATTTTCAGTCAAGGCTGTGAAATGAAAACGTATGTGAGGAATGTCACATTTCTACATCTTTCAGAGTACTTTTTTTTCCCCTCCAAGCATTCAAAAGCTGAATTTACTGTTAAAATATCCCCTGTAAGGATTACCGCTTCCCACGAGACGTATCCCTAAAACCGTTCCAACATTCCTCCTTTGCGTGAAGAAACCGTTCATAATGGGAAGGCTTGATTTTAAAGTTTCATGCTGAATTTGAGTTCCTCTCCTTTCAAATTTAAATAGGTTTGGTCTCAGTGTACAAAGGAAAGGGGAGGTGGAGAGGAAGCTGCTTAGAGCAGAGCCCAGATGGTTCCCAGTTGAGGCCTCCTTCGAGCCAAGATGGCTCCCGCCGGAACACAAATGGGCTTTGGTAATCTCATAAATGCTGGGATTGTGTCGACACAGCGGACAGGAACCAGAAAAGGTGAAACACACACGCATATGAAGGCTATGGCTGTGTGCACGTGTGGAAACACAAGCGCATCAGTGTTATTTGGTAGAAATGAAGTGGAAAAACAGCTAATCCAACTTGTTTAATTGAGTTGGCTATTCAAAACTAATAGTAATATAAAAAGAAAACTGCAGAAAGTGACAGCTCTTGCAAGTGTAAAATACTGAACTAAAAGTAAATAATGGAGCAAGCAGATTGAAGCAGCATGAAACAAGCTTCTGCTATAGACTTTTCAAAAAGAAACTCTTTGCTCTCCAGTACACTTCAAATGGCCTTGCTGGATTTTACTGTCTAGTCAAAATAAGCCTTTAGTTTAGGCCTTTGAGTGGTTTTCTCAAAGTAAGCTGCATTTTGCTTGGATAAAATAGTTTTATAAGCAGCCATTGTTGCATACAGTGCAAAATTTTAGCCGTTACAAAGGCATAAAGAAAATTTAAATCTGATATTTCCTCCTCCGTCAACTTCTTATTGATTTCCGATTGGTTGTTCAGTGATGACTCCTCCCCAGGAAGCTCCATCACTAAGAAGCTTTGCAAGCTTATGTCCATCAAGAAACAGAACATAAGTCTGGCACGAATCCTGGTCATCTTTTGGGGACTGCACTCACTAAAAATGTTTCATTTGTACCATTTGTCCATTTCTGAATAAAGTTCTGCAAGACTTTTTTTTTTTTTTTTTTTTTGCTTGTTTTTCTATCTGGGCCTCATTTTGGGTTTAAACTGAAAAGTGAGAAACTGCTTTGCATTAAAAATTCAAATCCAGAAAAGAAAACGCCCATCCTAATGGAAACCTCCAAGTCGGCCAAGAAGTTGTTGGCAAATCAAGAGATCCAAAAGTCATCTACGTTTAAAGAAAACTGCATGAGACAAAAAAAGAAACTTGGCAACTTTTAGTTCATTAGTTAGCTTTAAGTCTTGTCAATGAAACTTTTGATAAATTAGTAGCAGGTAGATAATTAGCATTAGGTGTGCTTTTATTATGCAAAAAAATAATATCTTTCTAAGTGTAGTTCTTATCTCAATGGAAATGTCAAGTTCATTCTTTACATTCAACTCCTAATTGAAAAGTAATAATACTCATTCTATTTTAGGGGAAAATTGCCAATGCTTACACAGCAGAAAGTCATTTGATGTAGCCATTATCTGCTACTCATTAAAACATTGGCAACTAATAGGAATTCTCTTGATCACATCTCATCCAAAATATATTTATATAATTAAAAAAAAAAAAGCATATTAGACTTGATGGAGAACACTGTGGTCCCTATCATGGTACAAGCCATTTAGGAGTCCATCAGGTCCAACGTGGCAGGACGTGCACCAGGCATTACTTGTATTTGTACGCATTCACTAATCAGGGAAAGAAAGAACGGTCTTTACAAATTACAAGCTAAGCTGGAGATTAATTGGTCAGCTAAAGCTTTCAATCATTTCTGTAAATGGCTCGGCCATAATTCACATAAATTTTAGTGCATGTTTCAATGAGATTATAGTTATCGCCAGAAAGATTTAACTTTGCACGTGTCGCATTACTAGCTTGGATCGTAAACATTTTAAAGGCCACAGTGTGGATGGAGGCAAATTCAGCATCCGTTTGTTGGACTGCCAGCCTGTGTTGACTCGGTGTGTGTGTGTGTGTGTGTGTGTGTGTGTGATGGACAGCAGGAATGTGAGGAAGTCTATGCGAACCTTGTTGACTGTAATGTGCAGAGAACACAAGGAGAACAAACTGGCAGGTGCAGATGTTTGGGAATGTCTTCATTCATTCTAATTAAGTAACAAGGTGGCAGGTCCTTTTGTTGCTACCGTTCTCTCACCTACCTGGCACTCTCAACTCTATTTGCCAGTGCTTAAAACATAAAACATCAATTTCTGAGTAGTAAATTTGATACTGTAACTCCTTGAAACAATAACCGCACAGATCTTTTTTTTACTATTTTACTACCTCCTTATATCCATTGTCACCCTTAAAAAAAACAAATGTAAGAAAATAAAAGTCCTTGAAAAAACCCTGCCCGCTCCGAGCGGGCAGAACAAGAAACCAATTAAATCTCAAGCCAATTAAAATTCTGATTTGTCAATAATTATCAAAGCCAATACTATTTTGTAATTTATCCATCCATCCATCCATTTTCTGTTCACCTTTCTCCCTAATGGGGTCGGGAGTTGCTGGTGCCTATCTCCAGCTGCGTTCCGGGCGAGAGGCAGGGTACATGCTGGACAGGTCGCCAGTCTGTCGCAGGGCAACACAGACACAAAAAGGGACCAACAACCATGCACACACACACTCACAGCTAGGGACAATTTAGAGAGCCCGATTAACCTGACAGTCATGTTTTTGGACTGTGGGAGGAAGCCGGAGTACCCGGAGAGAACCCACGCATGCACAGGGAGAACA
>CAEFZY010062553.1:0-23984 GCA_903066815.1 Brachyrhaphis roseni
CTATCTCCAGCTGCGTTCCGGGCGAGAGGCGGGGTACGCCCTGGACAGGTCGCCAGTCTGTCGCAGGGCAACACAGAGACAAACAGGACAAACAACCATGCACACACACACACACTCATAAGGAGCAAAATCTAAGTTTGTAAAATAGATTACTAATGATAAAACTAATATGATTTAATAGACAATAAATGGAATAAAGAACAATTTTCTATGTGGTGACTTATTGTTAACTGCAGTCATTTTGTGTGCTGGGACTTGATTGTGTTAAACTGGGTAGCTCTACAAATTTCCAGCTAAGGGCTGAAATATCTTTGGAGCCTTTTAGCATTCTTTACTTTGGTTGAACTCACTCTCTGACCGAACAGGTTTATGGACAACTGGTTATGTATCTGCTCAAACTGCTTGAAGTCAGCATGGTAATATAGGTTTTGACTTGTCACAAGACATCAATTGTCTTCCCTTTAATAAATTGGAATAGAAATACAAGATGAAAGCTATATGTTGTAATGCAGTTATCAATAAATAAATTCTGGTTGAGGCCAGGACAAAATATTCTACTGTCAGGGTTAATTGAAATAAACTGTTGCACCAGTCTCTCCTACTGCAAGATACCTTTAGAACATGATCGCTGTTCTTCATAGGATGGTATTCTCAGGCTTGCAGACTTCTTCCCCTTTTGTCTAAATGGAACTGTTATAATTACACTTCAGTTTATGTTTTATAAGATCAGAACATGTATCTAAGAAAGTATTTATTGTGAGTGTAATTGCAAACTGTGATATGACTATTTCGCTATTGGAGTAAAGACTTCTTTCACACTCAGTAAATTGCACTGGGTGCAGACAATAGAGGGAACATAGTGCAACTATATGTTGCATAATTGGTTTTAATAAATGGGAGGCATGCTAAATTGAAGTAGGTGCCAACAATAGATTAGTCTCTTAAATTCAATTGAGTCCTGTGGAGAGAGCTGAAGATTAGGGTGTTATGTGAATCACAAAGATTTACAACACACTCCATTTCCTTTTCCCTCTCACTCTTATAATATTTATCTATTTTTAATGGTTGTATGTTCTCTCTAATGTCTGCACCCAGTGCGATTTTGCATGCTTTCTATTTCTGTAAATCAATTTTGGCAACAGGAAGTACGTACAACAGAACAGAAAAATGTTTCCCCCTGCTGTTCAAATGTAGACTATTTACTTCCCAATGTACCTACAGGCAATAATAATAAAAGACACACAACTAGGCCTTAAGACTGTACCAAAATATTTTACTGTGTTCTAAACTGTATATCCATATTCCCAGCTTCCTTTTTCCCACGTGTATTTTTATTCTGCGAACCCTCGTTTGGTCATTATCTTTAATTCTACAATGACATTTATGGTAACTGGCGTGGCTTTGACGTTGGTTTCTTTTCTTAATAGAAAGGAGGAAGAAAAGCGCGGACGTCACAAAGGGTCTCACACATGTTGCTGCCTTCACGGCTAAATTGAAGCTCGGAAATTCGACAAACTATTGACATTGGTGCATTTAACAACGTGCCTTTAAAATTTGCAAAATGCCAACATCAAGTTTGAAGATAAACTAGCGATTTGCGTTATACCTTTTCTTCATGTATACATATCTCTACATATACGTGAGAACTGGCGCTGGTGACGACAGAGACGTATGAGATTTACGATAGTACATAAAAGTATCAACAGCCAAAGCAGATTCCGTGAAGGGGAGGAGACAATATTCATTTGAGCTTTGTCTCCTAACATCACTGTCTGTACTGTAGGGTAGACTTACTTTGCTATAATAAATTATTACCGAGGTGACTTAGCAACCGGATAAAAATGCTCCAGTCTCTAGCCAGCAATTCTTGTGTGCGTTTGATACAGAATCATAAATCGACGTGGTATTTCGTATCTTTAATATTGGGCTATCTCCTTTATCTCATATTCGGCGCCGTCGTCTTCTCGTCGGTCGAACTACCTTACGAAGACCAACTGCGTCAGGAGCTGAGGGCCGTCAAAAAGCAGTTCCTCTTGGAAAATGAGTGTCTGTCCGAGGAGCGACTGGAGCGGTTTTTAAAGAAAGCCCTAGATGCCAGTAATTATGGGGTTTCTATTCTCAATAATGCCTCGGCTAACTGGAACTGGGACTTCACCTCTTCGCTGTTTTTCGCCAGCACGGTGCTGTCCACCACAGGTAGGTCACTGCTGTTATGATGCTTTCTGTAGTCGCTGTCCTCCAGGTGCGCAGCAGAATCTACGGAGTCGTCCTCACGTAATATGTCTGTGTGACTTTAAGTACATCATACATAACCCTTAACTGTTGTCATGTTGGTAATAATAATAACTCATAAATACGCCCTACGGTAAAATGCATTCAATGCCAATTAATTATTAGTCTTCAGTCATTTTTTGCATCTATTTCACAAAACAGAACGAAAAAATAAGACAGAATTTGGCCTATTACAATTTTAAGACTTGTTTTTGTCATCTTCTTTACCAAACACGTGGCAATTTCATTTTAAATGTAGATTAATAACCTTTTTAAAGACGTGTCCTCCAATTTAGAACAGGAAAGGTATTCTGTCAAACTCTTAAGTGACAAAGAATATCAGGAACTGTGTTAGACATGGCTGCAGCAGTTATCTGAGGTTGCAACATACAATCCTAATGATATCTCCTGTGGTAATAGTTATCTGGGTTCATAACATTGTGATTTTATAGACATAGGTGTAATGCAGAACTCAGTCTAAACTCTTACATTTTTACATTGATAAATTATTTTGACCTTTTGTTACTGGAAATCAGACACTTTGCTGCTGTTTGGCATGTAATGTGTGCACTATAGTTTTATTACAAAATGCACCTCACTTCAATAAATTAGGATATTTTAAAAGCTACTCCTCAGAAAAGCATGTGAAGCTTATGATGTCTTACTTTTGCACCCACATTACAACATGGCTTCAAATCTGATCTCAAAAGAACATCAACCTAATCCTGTCTAAACCTCAACTTCATAACGCAACTACTTATTTTGTCAAATAACAGTGTGACTTAAACCTGTCACTGCTCATGTATTTTTGGGATTCTTTTCGTTGACCTTCTCTGGTATAAGATCTTCTCAACAAAACCTTGAGCGAAACTATCACATTTTTACAGTCAGATGGTATTTACACACACATTTAAAACAAAAAAAAAATTTAATATTCCAACTGCTTTTATTTAAAATAAACACACAAAAAACAGCAATAAGCCTTACCACTACAACAATAACATATTAGTCAATTGCTTCTGGCAGGCAGAATAAAAACTGTTCACTTTCTCCTGGTACTGTCATTCCAACTCTGTGGCTGAAACTTCCTATCCGACCTGCCTGTGGTGAATGTTTCTGTTGAGAATTGGAAAACTGGTCAGAGAAAAGGTTTGTGAAACTCGCAGAGTCACACCCAAGGATACCTGAGGTGCCCATTGCTCACTGAATACATACGTAAATAATGTGTATTATCTACTACGTGTTTTTGGTTGACTCATGAACATCCAAGAGCACAAGGCAAAGAGGGTACTTTTTGGTATATTAGAAATATTTCTAAGCAGAAATTTTACCTTTCATTTAGAATCAGAACAGGAAAAATCCAGTTGATAGACAGTGCACAGCAACATGAGGGGGAGGGGCTGGTTTTGCATTACAACTGTTTCTTCTGGCAGCAAAAATAAAATCTTTTCACTTTCTCCTTTGTCGTAATAGTAGGACTTTGTAATTCTTATGATAAAAAGTTGGACCAAGTTAAATGAGTATCCATATAAAATTGTAAAAAGTGAATTGCACATAAAGAGGAAAAAACTGACTTAGAGAAATATATTCTTAACAAGTGAAAAGTAAAATCCAGTGTTAAGTCACAATGTAATACAAATTATATGGGTACCATTAAATGTGTCCTAACAGGCTCAATATATCTCTCTGAAGTGTAGTAGTTATGACTACCTGGTTACTTCCTGGTTCTGGTTCCTTTCTGGATATGGTTTAATCGTACAGAAGAATAAACATTGGTGCAGCTGTGCGCCAGTCTGACCTTTGAAACCAGAAAAGTAAGTGGAAGTAATTCTTCTCTTAAAGGAAGATGATAACCCATGGGAAGATTTTCAAAAAACACCCACATCTAAAAAAAGACTTGATTCAGTTTAGTACATGAGTTTCCTTCTCACATGTGAAATCCTATTAATACTATCCTTACAGGTAAAAAAATGTAGGTAAACAGATGTTCTATGAAAGGGTCTTAAGTTTAAATAAGATGGTGGAGAGTGCAGCCTTTTCCACAGCTCTCAGAAACATAGACTACCAGAGCAAAGGTTAACATTTTTTGCAAGGCAGGAATTCAAATAGTTCGACTTAGAAAATAAGTACTGTGAAAAGCAAGTACAAAGAAGAAGCCAAACCTGAAGTAAATTGTTTCTGAGGGAACTGAAATTTTATGTGGTTCTTCACTCCAACCCTGCTGCTGAAACTTTCTATCCAACCTGTCTGAGGTTCGATGCTTTGTTGAGAATTAGAGAAATGGTCATAGAAAGAGTTTGTGAAACTTGCAGACTCACACCTGTGAAAACCTGAGGTGTTCCATTGCTAATTTTATTAAGTGCTCATTGAATACATATGTAAATATTTTGTCTCCCTCTCTTCTTTATATTGCTTCTAGAAATCTTGAAGGAACTGAATACTTTTTACCAAAACTATGTATTAGCACATAATTACTGGACACTGAAAATAAACAGTACTCTCTTGTGTTAAACTTGCTGAAGCAAACTTTTGTGCTGATTAATTTTCTTTGTTTTTTCAACAGGTTACGGTCACACAGCACCTCTATCAGATGGCGGCAAGGCCTTCTGCATTATTTATTCCATGATTGGCATCCCGTTTACCCTCCTCTTCCTCACTGCTGTTGTGCAAAGGATCATGGTCTTCAGCACTCGGAGGCCCGTCACGTACATCCACACACGATGGGGTCTATCCAAGCAGCTTGTGGCCATCGTTCACGCCACCCTACTGGGCATGTTGGCCGTCTCGTGCTTCTTCCTCATTCCGGCGGCCATCTTCTCTGCTCTAGAGGAGAACTGGAACTTCCTGGAGTCCTTTTATTTCTGCTTCATTTCACTCAGCACCATTGGCCTCGGAGACTACGTACCCGGAGAAGCAGTCAATCAGAAGTTCAGGGAGCTGTATAAAGTGGGCATCACTGGTGAGTGTTGATGAGATGCTACCATTTGAGGGTAGAAACTCTTAGTGCTCTCTATATTTGTATCAGTGGTAAAATGTAGAGTCATGATGCCTTGATTATTATGTTAATCTGACTGATAACTAGCTTTTTTTTTACTGTTACCTTCAGTTTTATTCAGGTTATTATTTTTAAACCACATAAGTACTTAGATTTACTTCTAAGGCTTTTTATAGAAGAGAAGATGCACTATACAAACCATTTTTCTTTCTTTTTTTTTTTTTTTACAAAAAAGAGTTTTGTTGTGTTATTAGCATACTTTGCAACAAAATAAACACAATTATTACATAAGAAATCACTCAGAAGATATTTTTAAATAGTCCTTGGACATGTCTAACCTATGTGGTGCCCATCAATTACCTGATCAAAAGAGAAATGGGAAAAGATACTATTTTGATGTATACTTGGAGTAAGGCTGCACGCTATTAGAAAATCTTGCAAAGGTGATAATAATAATAGTAAATATTGCAGCGATGATACAATATCTGCTTATTTTATTCTTTTCACTCCTTCTCATCTGACTTTTAGCCTTTTGTGTAATGCCCAATGTGAGACTCTGTCCAACCAGCTAAATATTACTTTACCATGTAAAATTAAAGTTCATAATAGTTGGACTATATTACTCAACAACTATTGCACTCCAAGCAGTCCATTGCGATGTGAATATTGCACACGCTGATGTTGTGATGATGATATAATTGCGATTTATTTTCCCTAACTTGGAGTTACAGAGATGCTGGAAAATTTTATTTAGCTTTTTGGTAAACACCTGAATGTCTGTGGTTGAAACTGGTTGTGATTTGGAAGTGTTAAATGCTTTCATCCATGGTGATAAAACCTCTAAATGAAGAAAAGAAATGCCAGATCATACACCCACTGCCATGTTCACTGTGGCTATGGCATTCTTTTGATTATGTTCAGTGTTCTTTTTGTTTCAAACGTAGCGTTGGGAATTGTGCTCTAAAGTTCAAGTAAAGTAAAACTAAGCCCTTGTTTTCTTTTAACATCTTTTCAATAATGAACTAGTAAGATAAATTCATCTTAATGGTAAATTGTGGAAAGGTGAATATTAATAAATGGAAAGTCTGGTTGTGCTGTAAATGCATCCCAGAATCCTTAGAACCATAATGCTAAACCTTTTACCTCCAGTGATTTACTGATTACTTCTTTGCTTGCATTGGGTGAATTTAAAACCACTAAAATCCCATTCAAATTGATTAATTTTATGTAAAATATCTAGAATGAAGTACTTTCATTTTCTCAGATTAGGCATGGAGGATGAAAAGTTTTGATCTATTCTATGACATCTAGATGATTTTATGATGGTGAGCTTCGACCTGCATACGCGGAAAACAATCAACTAGGTCATCTTCTTGACCTGTGTGTGAACACCGCATTAATGACGTTCTTTCTCTGTTATATCACCATAAACATGCAGCAAGTACAAGAAACAGCTGGGGATCACAGATGAAACGAGTTATCAGAGGAAACAAAAAGTAAATTTCACATTTAATACAGGACCAAACTTTCATTACTAAAGCGTGAGTATAGAAGAGAAGTACCAGACTTTTCATTATGTATTACAATGTGACTTTTCATTAGTTTCATTGACCTGTCACCTACAAAGAGTGTGTTTTCTGTAAGGTGAAATAGGTAAATTATGGTAATCCCTGAAATGCTTATTTGTTCTATGTCAGTGCTATAACGTTTTTAAGATGTCATAAAAAAGACTGATACAATTGAACATAAAAAAAGTACTTAAAAGCAATTATTATAACAATTAAATAATGTTTAATAAGTGGAGCTGTCACAGTCTCATGCTAGCCATGTGTTACTGATATTAAGATATACCAATGTTCTAAGAAGTTACTTTCGCGAAACTGCTGTAAGATGCATAGATTAGCGATGAGAAATATTTCCGGTTTTTGAAAACACAGTCATGGAAACCAGCTCTTAGTGTAACTGTTTCAAATACTATGCTTGGCAGGGCAAAAGAGCTCATTTTTAAGCACCGTCCAAAAACTTGATAAATTAATCACTTAACATCAACTTGTTACTCTGTAAAGGGAACAGTAAGTTAAGGCTTATTTTAAGTGCTACTGCACATTGTTTTGCATGTTTGCTTGTTGCACCTTTTACTAGTTAGGGGTTGAAAAAACCCCCACAGTTTAATTTATATTAAGAATTTAGGTGTAGTAGCTGGAATGTGTGGTTATTATCACATTTTTCCATGACAGCTGATGAAAACTCCTGCTGGAACCCACACAACTGCAGATTTCTAAACAAAATACAGTACATAGCTCATTAAAAGTGGCAAGTAGTTGCTGAGAAAGCAGCATCTGACATTTCCCTGTGTGTTTCAACCCATAACAAGATAGTGCTGCGCTCAAACTGGGCCATGGCCTACTGGAGGCATTGAGGCATGGACTGCATTTTCCGGGTGACTTGCACAGCTTGCTATCAGCAGCCCTGTTAGGGGCTAATAGTGTCTTGAATAAAACTCAAGTTTGAGAGCGCGGAGTCTTGACAAGCTGTGGGTGTGCACAAATGCCAAGAGCTGCTGTAGTGAACAGTCTACGACATGTGTGACGTGGGTGTGTGGCGCACAGCAGCCAGGGAGGTGACGTCAGTCCGCAGGAACAATGTGTCAGTCTGTAGGAGGAGGAAAAGTCTCCAACAGAACGCACTTGTTTACAAAAAAGAACATCAGCTGTACAACTTTCTTTATGCAAAACGAATGTAGGAAGTGACATCACCTGTATTTGCATAAGCATTATGTGACCCTGGATTAAAATGGTTTTGTTTTGTTACTGTCTGTGCTGACAAGCAGTCAGTGCTTTCTGAATGAGATACAGACATCAGGCCTACAAGAAACTCTCACAAGAATACAATTGTTGATGAAACAACAGATTTTTCAAACTTTAAGTTTAAGTAATGTTAATACAGATGTATTCAATGTCTAAACACACCTGAAAATAGACTTAGTCTGTAGACTGTCAAGAGATGCATGCCCTCTCTTCCTAATGTCATGGATAGCTATCTACTGCCCTCTTGTGGTAGTGTAAAAAGTAACAGATTTTGGGAATGTTGAATCATGCAGATCTTGCTTCGATGCTTCTTACTCTATCCATCCATCCATCCATTTTCTGTTCACCCTTGTACCTAATGGGGTCGGGAGTTGCTGGTGCCTATCTCCAGCTGCGTTCCGGGCGAGAGGCGGGGTACACCCTGGACAGGTCGCTTTTTACTCTAATTACTTGTAATTATTTATTGTGTTTCTCTCCCCAGTCTACCTCATTCTGGGTCTGATAGTCATGCTGGTGGTGCTGGAGACCTTCTGTGAGCTGCAGCAGCTGAAGCAGCTCAGAAAGATGTTTTACCTGAAGAAGGAGAAGCCCCAGGACCGCCTCGCCATTTTGGAGCATGACCACCTCTCCTTCACCACCGTGTCTGACAACACAGGCGGCAAGAACGAGGACAAAGCCAAGACGTTTGTCAGCGTCCCGAGTCTGGTCTCTCCCAATGATGATCCAATGATCCAGTAAAAAAAAAAAAAAAATTACCACAAAGGATAATGGAGAGGAATAAAAAAGAAGGGATTAACTAATAGTAGAAGACAGCATGAGTAAAAACCAATCACGGCTTTAGGCAAATTGTAGTCAAAGCTAAAATCGGTTAGGTCTGCACAGATCAAGCAAACAATACCAACTACTAAACCACAAAACTGACAGTAGCGATAGTATTATGCAGCAGAGAGTTTATCTACATAATAAAAGTGAAATTAATATTTTAACAGCAGCTATAAATACGAAGTCAGTGATAAAAGGAAAGTCTTCTGCTGTATTTATGACTCACAAAAGCTAAGCGCCTTTAAAAGCTACATTATTTATGGCACACTTAGGAATATTTGATGAAGTAATTCGTCTCTTACGACTAGCTTGAAGACGGGAAACCTTCCACCACAAATTAGGACATAAGTATGTATGTATCTTTTAAATAGAGTTTTTAGACAGGTCTTTGTACATAATCGGGAGAATGTTTTAAAGCAGAACTTTACCTGATATCTGAAAACAATTGCTGATGCTGTATCGTGGTCTGTTTTGGTTCTTCTTGATTTGGGGGCATTTTTTTTATTTCTCTGATTGTAAGCTGCTAGAAAAGAGAGCTTTACACACCCTTTATTGATGTCAGTATTCATTTAATTATTGATTTTTAAAATAAAAAATGTGGGTCGCACCATTGATTCGAAGATTTACATAAGGACTGGTTTATCAGTTTTATTTACCATAGATTTGCTATTGATCAAAAGGTAGCGCAGTATGTTTAAAAATGTAACTTAGGGAGCTGCTATGTAAGAATATTGTTCATATTTCGAGGCATTTCTGGGTCTTCCTTACAGTGGTGTTAAGTGAGGGGAAAAAAGTTGCTTACATTTGTGCAACCTCATTGCAGAGCTGTTCTGAAAGTTGCTCATGTGTAAAGCAGTGCAAGTCATTGATCCATCTGAACGCTTTAATGTGTGCTTGACTGTGATTAAAAAAGGAAACTGAGGTTTGTCGAGCTTGCTGAGGGAGTTGCTTTTTTATTCTGAAGGGAGTTAGGTTAGCACATGAGCAACATTCAGACAGAATTCAACACTTTGAAAGATTCTGTTTAATAAAAGGGATTTGAACTGTAGATTCACTGTATTTGTAACATTTGAATGTAGAAATGCCTGCTTTTTGTTATGACTTGAGAAACGTTTACAAATTGCTTTGACTGGCAGAAATACTGTACCAGAAATGGCACCTTTGAAAACTTGAAATCCGTCGCGGGCAGCAGCTCTAATTACTCGCCGCAGCAGTTTTGCTCCAATGCTTCACATAACAAAGGCCTTTGTTTGACTCAAAAACAATTCTGGCACCTCGTCATCCACCCTCAGTTTTTTAGCTTGTTGTTGACAGTGTTAGTCTTTTCATGTACCTGTTCTCACATTAGCAGAAGAAAAAAAAATGCATTTGCAGAGTTTCAATGCTATTTTTACCCTGGTGAGGAGTTTTGTTTCATCTCACATAACTCCCTGGTTTTAAACTCTTGAATGTAATGTATTTATCTTTTTTTTTCTCTGTGAAGAATTGTCAGTTCATTTTTCTTGATGGAAAGGGAATTTATTTTTAGATGTTTTCTAAATTTAATCTTCAAAATGTTATCATTTGAGTTTCTGAGTTTTGACTGCAGTGTTTAAAGGAATAGTATTGCCTTTATGACTGTAATTGCTATCCGGATTAGTTACTGTTTCTCACAGATTGCATCAGCTGGAATCGACATTCTCATTATGATGTAATGCTGTATCGGCGCTTGCTGTCAGGTGTGTAAGCACGCTTTGCAACAAATGGAGTTATTTTCTCGCTTGAGGCAGAGTGATGAACTTCTTGCATTGCTTTTTCGGGTAAAAAGAAACAACCTGAGGGACTCTGGTAACTTTTCTGCCGTAAACCATATTAAGGTTGAAAATGTTCCCGTCAAGTTTCAGCTGTCTTTACAATAACTACTTTTTGAGTCAGTATGTTTCGTTTTCTGTTAGTTTGAAAATGTGCCTGGCTTTTTCTGAACTCCATTCATTCCATTTAATGTTTTTCTGATGAAGGTTGAATTTTTTTTCTTACCATTCTGGGCCTTTGTGAACTACTGTGAAAAGATTGGTTGTCTGCTGAGAAGAAAAAGCTTACATTTTGTAACTAGTCTCTTTTACTCTATAATGTCTGTTTGTAGCTACATTTCTAGCTCAATGTTTGTGAATGTCTTTGATCTTGCAAAGTTGTTGTTGGCATATACTTTGACTAGAAGGCAAGAAGGGAACACAATTTAAGTTTCTATCAGGGATTAAACATCATGGAAATGATTCCAGATGGAAACACTGAGTTTTTATTTATGCTGAGAAAACTGACATGTTTGGAATATTTGCAACCATGAGCTTTTGTACATATCTTTTCAGTCGATGTCAGTGATGCTGTATATTAAAATGCACAGTTAAGTATTTTACTGTTACAATATTAATCATTCAAAACAAGACTGTCACTGGGTACCAGAGAATCATTTCAGCATAAGAAATTACACTGTAAAAGGTAAAAATATTGTTCATGTGTCTGAAATAAAATATTGAATTAAAATAACCAGAGTATTTCTTGAATCGGTAAATCTCGATAAATTAGAATGTCCTTCAAGAATTTAATTAAATCTAAAAAGTGCAAGACATATAAAGACTCATTACACAGAATAATTTATTTAACACTTGCGGTTAAATAAAACCAAATGTTCAGTTTCTGAGAAATTAGACATTACAACTTTACATATGGCAAATCATATTTTTGATGATGTTATGAACTGCACAATCACAAAGAACACTTGACATCCACAACAAATTATTATTGCAGCAAAAAATTATTAAAATATAAGGTGGATGATCACTGAATTCTGGTTGCACAATAATGTAAAGTTGAGTGGGAGGAAAAAAATTAGAAGAGAGGGTAGCACAGCCAACAAATTATTAAAAGAAACCCCAAATCAAGTCCGTTTTTATTAGTCATATATAAAGTTGTTTTTTTGGAGGGGGGGACATACTTTTGAGATTTAATTACATGTAAGTCACAATCATCAAAACTGACAAAGAGTAAAATGAACACCTCAAATATGAATAAAATATGTCACTCTGTGTCTGATAAATTTGTGTATTATGAGTTAAATTTTTCAGAATTGAATTATTGGTATAAATTAACTTTTAAACACATTCAAGTGCCTTGAGATTTTCCAATATTTATCCGTCTTCTCTCCCAAGCTTCTACCATATGGTAAGAAGATGGAGACACTGGCTGATCATGTGTTAACTCAGTGGAAATGTGGTCTGATTGCAGTGTCAGCTTGTAGAAACACGTGAGATTATGTAACTTGAATTTACCAGAAAATGTATGAAAGATGAAGAAGGCTAAAACACAATCTAATCTCAGCACAAGTGTCAACTGAAATGAAAGAAAAAAGTACGAATAATGATAATGAAAGTGATTATCTGCAGAGACTTGCTAAGAAAATACCATGCTACTCAGACAAATTGCTTAAGCCTCTCATCTCTTTGATTTCCAAAAAGAAGGTGGAGATTCAGAATATCTTTGTGCAGTAATTGAAGTTGGAGAGCTCAAACATCCCAGTCAGTAATTAACTAGAAGATATTTTTTTCCCTACAGCGTTAAAAGAAGATCAGACACAGTTCTTGATAAGACTGTTCAAAAATAGTTGAGAAAGAATTAAATTGGCACTACAGGACAATATCAGGACAAACTAGCATAAACAGAAAACACAATTAAACTTAATATATTAAAAAAATCATCGTTTTTCATTTCGAGTCATCCCCATCATTCAACTAAACACAGAATATTGTTATTTTGCAGCTCCAGGGGCACACAGTGTCGAACTCAGGGAAGTAAATTTAATAGTGCAGCGCTTTTGTTTTATTCAGCAGCTGTATTTCTTATCGCAGAGAACTGTAATTACCTCTGACATGCAGGCACTTCTCCCCGCAGAGCCACTGAGCCGATGTCCATATTGTCAGGTTTTATGGGGTGAAGCAGCTCAGACGCTTGCTAGCAGCAAGTAATTTTATTAGATGCATGTAGTGAAACAACAATCACCAGTAATTGGAAATAACTGTCAGAAACGTTCCCAGGTCGTTAACGTACAAATGGACAATGTTCAGAACCAGTGCAAGGGTTGCCATGTTTGTTTATTTCCAGCAACAAATAACAATATGATCAGAGCAAAAATAATTTCCTACTATTTTCTATATTCATTACTAACAGGCTTTCCGAGGTACAACTCCAAACTAATCTGTGATTATGTCCCCATGTGTATGTAAGGAACATAGCAGTTTGTTGTTATAATGTGACAAAATGAGAAAAGGTTAAAGGGGAATTAATATTTTTCCAATGCTCTGTACAGCTCAAATACCCACAGTTGAAGTCAAAACTTCTTTTTATGCTTGCAGTTTTACAGTATTCCAACGCAAACACAGACAATCAGCACAGTTACGACTAAGCTGTTAGTCTGAAATGTTATAGACTAGACTGATGCATCTCATCTACTGAGGAAAAACATATCAAGAGCTCATCATTGTTAATGTTGCTCTTCATCTTTTCGGTTGACCTGAATCCTATAAGCCGTCCTGAAGAAACACTTAAATCCCGCAAACTGCCCTGAAAGGAATAAAATATTACACCCTGCATTTTTGGATTTATTAAGGATCCTTGTCGTGGGTTATAAAACAGTCTGCGGCTCAGATTAAACATGAACTCACCCATGAATAGATGAATGAAGTGCTGCTCCTGTGCCTCAGAGAGAGGGAAGCACACCTTATAGAATGTTGCACAGAAAACTCTTAGTTGCTCATATCACCCCCACTTATTGCAGCGCTCTGAGTCTGGGGTCATTCAGGACAGGGGTTGAGTTGGTGCACAGCAACAACTGGCATCTATTCTATAGCACTGTTTTCTGATAGTGGAGCAGCTCTATTTACATCCACACACACATGCACGCGCACATATTCAGACTATCTGAATGCAAAAGGCCTGAAGCACAAACGTTCCTCTCCGCCAACTCTGTAACTGCTCTCATGTGAAAAATGTGTGCTCTTGTTGCAAGAGCAAAATTAGGTTCCAGTTTTCTAAGCAATATCGCAGATCAACTTTTGTCTGAAAAGAAAGAATAATGCAGTGTGGTTGTGCTTAGGGTTTGAAATTGATAGATTTGGATTGCAGCACCAAACAGTTTGTAGAAAATCCATACACACTGCCCCAGTTCACTCTCTGCTGAATGTATATGAGGAACAACAAACTGACAGGACAGAAAAAGAGGAGAAAGCAGGGAGAGGTAAATGGACGCTGCAGCCACAGGCATTTACTCTCTCAGAACCATTTTGCACTCAGAGCTCTTTCTCTGCAATGTGGTTGATGTTTTTAGCGCATCAACCCATGAAGCCAGCTCTCATTGTGTCTTTATTCCCTCCCCATACCCTCAAAAGGAAAAAAAGAGTTGAATTAAAGGCCTGTTTTTCTGCAAATTAATGAATCTCAAGTGGGATTGCCACACAGAAGGCATGTTGTGCATCCCTCTGTGTTTTCCACCTTGTCATCTCACAGAGTTAAAATGAGATCTGAGACTAATCAAAAAGGTTGTGTGAGATGCAACCTAGCAGTGCGAGAACAGAAAGATAACACTGAGCACACTAATGAGATGACAGAAAATTAAGTAACGATGCTAGCTGGGGCAGTGTTGACCAATTGTCATGTGTGTTAAGCATCAAAGAGCCTTAAAATAATGAGGAACATCAAGTCTACGTAGTGCGCAGCTTTGTGTAGATCAATGGTTCAACAAACACGTGATTGCTTGTTTTAAAAAACAAAAGTAGAATAGTTATGGGTAAATATACAGTACAAGAAAGCATGTAGTTTATTGGTTATAACGCTGACAAATTGGTAAACGATAAAAAACGAACACAAGATGCATAAATTGTCTAAAAAAAAAACCTGAAGGTGTAGGTGTCTTTTTCCTCTGTTTATTGTTTTTCTTTTTCTTCATCATGCATCTTGTCACGGTATATCCAGCATACCATGTACAGAAACTAGCTTCCTGCATGTGTTAGAGTAGCTTCACTCTTCTAAAAGGATGTCCATCTACTTTTACTAGCTCATACCGAGTAGACTTTGTCATCCACGTGACAAACCAGCATCCATAACCCATTCTCTTTGAAGTACAGTCAGCTAAGGAGCACATCTGAAGCCAAATTTCAGAAATGTCTTTTAATATTTATAGACAACAGGGACAAGCGGCTTGGCAGCTCCGTGAGGCTTAATCACTAATTCTTAGCCTAATTTGTTTGTCAGCAAATGAAAAAGATCCAAAAAAATATCTAGTAACAGACAATATTATAACTCAGATTAGTTCAGGATTGTCAAGGATTAAAAAGCAAAAATATCAATTGTTTGGCTCTTAAAGAAATCTGCTTCACTATGTTTACACCTAAAGCAAGACATGGACCCCTTGGGGATTCCGCTTTCCGCTCTCCAGCTGTTAGTCAGTTGTACAAATGATGATGGATGAATAACACATGTAGCCTACAGGAAATCAGAAAAGCTGTTGAGACTACAGGATGCTACATTCACAAAAGTTAGATTTTTCTGTAGCTGGAAGAACATTTTAACAGGCAGCAGAGGAGCAGCAGAAGAGGTCAGATTTGTCTCTCTGGGCATACAGCAAAAAAAAAAAAAAACTGCCCCTTTTGACTGCATCCAAAAATAAATAATCAACTTCTCTAATAAGAAAAGAAACATGTAATACCACTACATACTCAAATGCATTAGATGAATTTGACTTGTGCTTTTTACTGGCTCAGAGTTTCCATTCTGCTATTGTGGAGACCAATCAGCAGTGGACTGTCACACTGTTTCTAAGCGGAGAGAGCTGCATCAAATATTAATGATGCTAAGAGACAGGGTCTGCACCATCTTATGTAAAAATGACTTAAAAACTGTTTGCAATGCTATGGAAGAAATAATGGAAATGATTAACACAACAGATTAATGTTTAAAAAGGACAGTATTTGTTTCTGAATGCAGTTTATGTTGAAACAGAGTAGAATTAAACAGGAAAAAGTGTAAAAGTATAGGATAATAAAATGTAAAAGTTGACAACTATTGCATCATACATTAGCAGCAGACGTTTTGGGCTAATTTACATAAATATTGGTGGAGATATATCGCTGAAAGATTTCAGTAGTTAACACATCTGATCGACATATCAGTGGAAAAATAAGGGAGATTTTAGAGGGGTAGATCTATAATTGATGTATCAATAACACCCGTTTTTTGTTCATTTATCATCCTTCTTTATCCTGATTATTGGGGCAATAATTCAGCTGTCACTGAACAAGATGGAGGATAAGTTTTGGGGGCTTTAAAAGTCCATCACATGGCCTTTCATTTTAAGCTTCTAAATTTTCCTGAAGAAAAGACAAAGACTTAAATAAAACACTCAAATGAAATGTTGAAATGTGAGAAAAACAGCATTCGCTTTGTAGGAACGCAAGTTGGTAATGTGATCTGTAAAAACTCAATAATTAGCAAAGAAATTAGGTTACTAAATGGTTTAACTATACTAGAATAAATCTTCAAAATAAAAGTCCTCAAATAAAAAATAAAAATATTTCCACCATTGCCAAGAAAATAATTGCTTTTCCAAATAAGCTTTAAAAAATCAAAATGGTAGCCAGCTTAATAATCAACGCATGTTTTCAATTAATTATTTAGTAACAAAATACATTCACTCACCGAAGTGTTCATGTGATTGGAAGCTTTAATGTATTTTTAGAGTATTTACATGACAGACCGACACATAGTGTGAAATGCCAGGATATGATTAAATAAAAACCTAAAAAGTGTGACATGGATTTATATTTAGCACCTTTACTCTGATATCCCCAATCTAAATCCAAAAAATGGTCTTTGTTATTGCTATTCATATAGTCTGTTTTGCAAAGACTATTCAGTTTCCAGAAACGCCAGAAATACTTGAAGCTCTTATTGCAGTGAAAGCTGTTATTGTTAGGATCTTGGGTTGTTTGAGCTGGTTTGGGGTTTTGTTATTTCTGTGTTCCTTGGTTCCCTATATTTTATTAGATCAGGCATGGTTCTGTTTTCTTTTGTTCAATCATGTCTTAGTGATTCTAGTTTATTAGGTTTGTTTCTTGTGTCTAGTCCTGTTTTGTTTCTTATGTTTAGTCATTCTTTAATGTTAGTCAGTGTGCCTTCCCTCACTCCACCGTGTCACTTCCTCTTTCTCTCTCTTCCCTCACTCCTGCAACCCGTTAGCTCATCAGCTCAGTTCTTTTGATCCAGCATTCATCCTCAGTATTCAAACTCTTCTTCTGCCTTGCTGGTTCCTCCAGTTAAATCCTATCCATTCTTGTTTCCGCCCACTGCTGCGCTTCTTGTTCCAGTTTTGTTTTTTTGATCTCCTGGCTGCTTGTACGTTTCTGTTTTCCCATCATTATTTTAATTAAACCTTCATGATCAATTTGACCTCTCTGCCTATGGGTCCACTTCAACTGCCACGCAACATGACAGTTTTTGCAAAGTGTTGACTCACAGGTGCTGAAATCAAATGCATATCACATCATAATTAATTACTACTCTGTGCTGACATATCATATAAAATCCCAATAAAACACATCAAAGTTTATCATTGAATGACAAAACTACAAGAAGTTTGAATCTTCTTGCAAGGCATTTTAAATGAATACCTTAGAGACAAACCTGCAGGTCTCTTATTGACCCTTGGGTCTGGAATACAGGCATTGTTTAGGATATTTGTTTTTGTTAAAATGTCACCAACCGGCTAATACATCCCAGTACTAAGAAATTATGTAGTTATTGACACGTATCTACTAGATTGCAGCATGTTGTACAGTCCACCAGGTAAGGCTACAAAGCATCATAACAGTCCGAATATTGCTGTTCGGATCATCCCTTCAGTGATCATTTCATGTTTCTTGGCCCTGGGTTTTGGTCCTAGCTTCATCTTTCATCCATATTTAGAAAGGAGTGCATTGCCCTGTAGATTGAGGGCACCAATTAGATCACTCTGAGAGGTCTGCTGAAGTGGAACATGGTGTGCTGGACAGCAGCGGACGACTTGAATACATGAGTACTCCTTTAGAACAGCTGTTTTGATATGTATGAGCTGTGTCTCCCTTTAAGGCGAGGCGAGTTCAATCTTGAATTTATGTTGGCAGATGGGAACATCCTGATGGGAGGAATCAATTTGGTTTTGGCCGAGCTGTGAAGTTGGGGAGCAGCATTATTTAAGATGAACTTGAGCCTCTCCTCCCGACGAGCGTCGATGTGAGACGTTGACCAGCTTATTGATGACTAAACATCTTCTTTTTTTTCCGCTTGACTAAGCACAGCTCACCCCAACACACACGCGCATGCACCCCCCCGCACAAGCACACACACACACACCTCCACCATTTACCAAATATACCTTAAGCCCTATGGAGTTGGCCACTGATCAATGTAAAATCTGTCTCCTAAAAAGAGTCACAGCTCTGCAGTCAGGAGCTCACACTGCAGCAATGCAGGGAGTGGACCACAGACCGGGGAGACATGGAAAACACCCCTCAATTCATGCAAGGTAGATTTCTCCTACAACATACTTTTTGATATGCATGGTTTCTTCAGATTTGTCTAAAAAAGAAAGACACACAGAGGTTTTGCTAAACTTGATAAAATAAGGTTAGAATAAAATGCATATTACAATTGGGCTTATTACTTCTTCGGGAGCAGACTGCAAATTTATGAAAAGGCTTTTCACAGTCGAGATGCTAAAAACAAGAGCACACAGTAAGTGTACTATTATTATTGCACAACTTACCCCTCTGACAACAGAGTCAAAGTGAAGCTGATAAAACCACCAGTGAGCATAATTGCTCCATTTCTAGCAGCTCTGATGAGATGCAATCAACCGGAGCAGTCCTGTTTGATTCTGCTATATACTGGACAGACAGTTTTCTACTGTCTCAGATTTTGGCTCAGAAAATATAGAGAATAACAAAACAAGAAAACTTTCAGCTTCTGGTGTTGCGGTGTCCTTAGGTGATGCAAGCTGGGAATGACTGAACAGAGGGAAACCCCGAGGCTCTTCATGGTGGAAAAAGTTGTCTGCTAACTGAGCTGGTTTGATTGATTTCTGTAGTAGAGAATATTTTGAACATTTGAAATTGTTATGGTACAATTCTCCCCAAGGAGGATACCATATATATATGTATATATATGAACTGTTGGCTAAGAAGCATCCCAAGGCAAAAATGAAGTCATGTAATATTGAAACCCAAACAAACTAAAAACAGTGCAGTAGCTACTTTAAGGTGTTTCTGTTGAACTTAACTTATGAATTTTGTTAATGGGAGAAATGTTATTTGCAATGCTAATTTAATACAAGACAATTGCTTATTTTATTTTCTATTTGCTAATCCATTCTAGCCAAACCCTTCTTTTGAAGTTAATTTCTAACTTTTGAAAATTAACATAGATCTACGGCCCATGAATGAGATATTTTCTTGTCTTTCCTACTTTGAAGAGCTGCTTAGAGAAATACTACAAGGATTTATGAATGCTTAATAGCTCTTTGACAAGGTGATGGATAAAAAACAAACGAATCGTTTAATTAGTTTTACTTTATAGGGTTGGTGTTTTTCCTATAAATAAAAACAAAAACAAAACAAAAATAAAGATAAAGTAAAAATAAAAAATGCGAGTTTATCTTGCTGTGACAAAAAAAAAAAAGATTAACTTTGACGACCTTTACACGTTTAGAATTTAAAAACGAAGTCAGAGCCACTGTAAACCTTGTTTGGATCAGAGATGGAGCAGATCGCTCTTCATGGTAGAACAGCGATCTTCCGTCATAATCCTGGCTATCCGGGAGATGACGCTGTTGCCGTGCCTCCGTCAAGGCGCGCGCGCAGCGGCAGGCATCCAGAGCTGTGCGCATCTAGTTAGTAGAAACAGTCTGCGCTGTAGTGGCCAGGCATATGGTCGAGGAGATGAGCAGAAGACGGACGATGGTGCTTTTGCCTGTTCCCGCCAGCCTGGATGAGGTTTTAGATTATCTGTAATCGTGCGCTGCTGTGCGTCGCCCCCTCTCACCTCCGGAGGATGTTCGGCGACAGAGAGGGCACTGTGTGGGACCGGGTCGGACGGCCACACCGGGACTGCATGTGCTACCTTGGACCTCCTACCACTCTTTTGCCTATGTAAGACATCTTAACTTAAAAAAGAAATCCTCTGGGGGAAGCGGGAGAACCTGTTGCGCTCTTGATTTCACCTGTGCGCATGGAAAGTTGACTTTATGCGCAGAGCTGCTTTATAGCTGAATTTTGCACTTTATGCGTGATGAATGTTTTAAATGCAAATAAGTAGCTGAACTTACGTGGTATTTACATTTGAATGGATTTCCAGACTGGGTCGGTAAATGCTGTTTTACCGTCACGATGGTTTTGTAACAACTGAGGGGCTGACAGATCAACACGAGCCTCATTGTTGGGTTGCTGCTTTTTCCCTTTTTTTCTTCCAACTTGCTTATTCGCTATCAAGTAGGCTACTTATCTTTTCTGCATGCAAACATAACCCTGGATAAGCTCACGCCTGCGCGCAGTTTTTGTGGTCCAGTGCCCACTGGACGCCCTGAGATGTCACTGGAGTTGCTTCTCCATCTCTGCAAATCACTCATGATCGATTCATTAGCCACACACTCAGATAAGCCTATAATAAGAGATGCACTGTGCGTAGTATACAATTGCAGGACCAGTCACTTTGGTTTAGTGTCATTCACTCTGCTGCTGTGCGGACCACTGAGAGATGATGATGATCATGACTTCTCTACGGTACAAGGGAGGCGCTACGGGGGCCCTCGACGCCCAGATCTGTGGGACACGCAACACCAGCCTCCCTGGCTTAGCCTCTTATTTCTCCAGGTCAAATTTTATATGCTCCCCTTCCCTTTACCAAGCGGCCTCGCTCGGTCCGATAAAATTATCAGCCCCCTTTTGTTTTCTCTTCCCAGCGGGATGCGCAAGTCGCCCGACGTGAGCCCCAGAAGGCTTTCGGACATCAGCCCTCAGCTCAGACAGCTCAAGTACCTGGTAGTGGACGAGGCCATCAAGGAGGACCTCAAATCATCGCGCTCAGTGGAGGACATCAACAGCGCGTCCATAGAGGAGCGGATATTGCGGATCACCGGCTACTATGGATACCAGCCTTGGAGTACGAGCTACAAGAGTAAGTCTCCAAACTTGGATTTCTTTGTCGACTTGATCTCTTGATGACATGTTGATGTGAAGTTTTAATAAGAAAACAGGCTTCCTGAATAAGACACACAAAACAAGCCTCATTAGATACACAGTTGACAGCTTTCATTGTGTACTTAATCAGAATAGTTTATATAAAGAAACTTTGAAAGTGAATAAAGATTGGTATTGAAATTATTACAATTTTAATCAAGCAAATATGTTTAATATTGGGTAAGTTCAGTTCATTTTAACAGAGTAGTGCCCTATTATGCATGGATCTGCAAGTTTCACATTGTGTGCTTTCCAAAGATGGTAGAAACGAGCCTTCAGTTTGGGCCTTCTGATTTCCAAAACCTCTTTCTTCTTTGCTTATTAGTTTATAGAGCAAATATAGTTCTTAGTGTAATATTATGTCTTCAGCACTGAATAAATTTACCCTTCCTTCTGAATCAATACTGAAGAAGGTTTAATTCCAGTCATGATCTTGTTCAGTATTGCCGATAAGCACACTTGCTTTGTGTTTCTCAGTTGCTAAATCCTCAGAGTTGTTTTTTTTGTTTTTTGTTGCTGTTGCTGCAGAAAAATGGAGCTAGTCTTTGCTTCAGTGGATCTCAAGCTTGGATTAGATCAGTGGGAATGTTGCTCCAACCAGCGGATTCTTTGAAGAGAGTTTGCTGTCAAAGCATCTTTTAGTTTTCATTCCTCATGCTCCTCGTCCACATTGCAAACAGAGGTTGCTTGTGTGAGGAGTATTAGATCTGATGCATAATAGGTCCAGATCTTGTTTGGTTGGTTCATCTGGCATCGTAATGTAATATGTAATAATGTAATGTAACATCGTAATGTTGCTGTCATTGTCTTATGACAATACGCAGAATCAATGATCAGCCTTTCTTGTGTTTGCTATTCTTCTGCTGCTGTCGGTTAACCGGTGGCAAATCTGCTCAATTTTATGAGAATGCAATATTTAACAGATGCAGCATCTTCAGAAATCATATGACTGTACACAACACCATCTGAGCCCTGCAGAGCTAGATGGCAACTGTTCATATTTGAGTTGTGTGTTTATTTTGTAGAACTGGCTTAATGTGGTGTAATGAAAGAAAGTGAAAAAAAAATAAAAATAAAATAAGAACTCTAAAATTTTATGAAAAGTGCATATTTTTTTCTTTTTTTGACACCTTTCTAGTACTACATCCTGATGGTTGTAATTGTTCTAGTCATAGAGTGCAGAATACAACTCCTGACCAAGTTTCTTTGCAATGCAGTAGATTTGAAAGTTGCTTTGTTCAAGATACAACTTTAGAAACAGCAGATGTGAGCAAAGATAAAGTAAACTCTAAAGAGGAAGAGATTGGTTTTTAAAATAGGTCCTCTGGTTTCTAACGTGCAATCCTTCTAAAAGAGACACCTATATGAGCTATGTTGCACATACATACAGTATGTTTACTTAATGCATCAGGAAAGATAAATTAATTTTGCATACATATGCTGAAAAATACCAAAATTTTATCTAACTAATTTTCACAAGAGCATGCCATGCCAGATTAAAAGAACAGTGATTATTCATTAGCTAAGGTTAAATTAATGTCAATGTGAACATTGTGAACAATAAAATCAAGTTCAGAGATAATATCCCATACACTCAAAATGATCATCACTACTTCTCTCAACTCAATGAAATGCATTTGGTAACCATATGCAAAAATGACTTTTTCTTTCAAAGTGAACTGTTGTCCTAGGTGTAGAATTCAACAAACAAGTTAAAATATGAAACAAAAAAAGCCACATATTTTTTTGTTCAATGACACACTAAATATTTTTGGGACTTTTGTCATCTGCTGATTTTTTAAACATGATTATGTATTTTATACTTATTCTAAAACTTCAGTTCTGAAAGTGCACTTGGTGAACCAAATGTAGCCAAAATAAAAAAAAACTATGCCAAAATAAATAATTTTGAAGTATCCTGATGTACTTCTGGAACACTCTGGTCTTCAGGTCTCATCTCTGCATAAAAGCTGTTGTTCCATCCAAATTGTCTCTCAAAATGGAAGCTTGCTAGCTCCAGTTTAATGTGTCAGAGGTTCCTCACATTGGATTCAAGGACTTCTGAAGAACTTTTGAACTCCTGTAGGCAAAAAAAAAACCTCCTGCTCATTCTCATTTTTTCCCCTTTGAGGTTTAACCTTAAAAACCAACTCCCACAGGAGCTGGCAGGTTCTAGGGTAGGAGTCATCGGTATATCGTGAGCAACCAATCAGAAACATAATATGGATGGGTAAGGTCACATGAAACTCAGCCAAGATAAAAGGATTTTCTTCTATAAATCAAAAATTTCCAGAAGTTGTTTGCAGAATAAGATTTCAAAAATATATACATTCTATTTAATAAAAAGAAGACTTCTGATTAAGAGTTAAACATAGTTATCTTTATTTAAAGTTATCTAACCTACATCAGCCTTTCTGAATTTCTACATCAGCAAAGTAAGAAGATTTTCTCTTTTCTGAGATTTAGACAATACTGCTGAGGTGATAAAAATATTATATGTGTTATAGATTTAGGGACACCATCAGTATCACCAACTGTTAGGTTAAATATAAATCAGATCCATCAGGGAAAGTTCAAAGTGCCTTCGAAGAATGCAATTAAAGTACCGTATTTTCTGGACTATAGAGCGCACCTGATTATAAGCCGCACCCAGTACATTTGTAATGGAAAACTATTTTGTACATACATAAGCCGCACCTGTCTATAAGCCGCATGTGCATACATACAGACGGTACACAGAAAGAGTTTTCAAAGTTTTAGTAATATACCTTAGCTTTTCTTTCCAAACAGTGCCTG
>CAEFZY010062565.1:0-24175 GCA_903066815.1 Brachyrhaphis roseni
GCTGTACATCTGCTGAACTCATCATACAAACAACTTGTCAGTGAAAAGCTGGTAAAAATGTTTTCAAAGGCTTGAAAGAGGAATGTTGTGATGGTGGGCTGAAAGAGCGGGAGATTCTTAAAGAGACAGAAGCCCAATTTCAATGCATTCAATTTTGTAGACAAATTTCCTTTAAGTCATTTTTTATATCTAGCATTTTTACAACAACTGAGGGAAAGATTATTTGACTGTGGTCTAAAACGAGACTATGTACCACGAAAATACATAATGCTGCTCCTATAAATCGGATGGTAAAGCAAACTAGTTAAGAAACTAACTTTTTTCTGCAGTAGAGTATTTCCAAAATCTGTACAAGGAACCCAAATCAGCCTTACTCTAACTTGTTCCCATCTTAAGAGAAAACTATCAAGTTACGTCAACTTCCCACATCAGTGATGTCCATTTTCAGTCCCCAAAACCCAAATGTCCTACAGGTCTTAGATGTTCGCTTGGTTGAACACAGCGCAAAGCAAATTAATTGTCCATTACCAAGCATTTGAAGAACATGATGTTGAGAAGGTAGCTCAACCATTTACATCTGATTTGGTCTTTCAGAACTGAAGTTGGACACCATCGTCCTACAGTACCTGTACCTCCGTTCGCCAAAGTCTTTCTTTATAAAGTGCAGGAATTCCAAAATTTCCCCTTCTTTCAATGCTGCGACTGAGTTCATCAGCACTGAATGAAATCATCTCCCACCGGCAGTCAATGCCTCTGTTTTTTTCTCCATCAGTCAGTCTCTAACGCAAAGGCTTTGAGCTGTCAGAGCAACGATCACAACCACGAGTTAGCAAACTGCTGTGGTACCAGCCAACGACGGCTCCAAAAATGTCCATACTGTCACACACTCATCTTAACACTGCTTTGGCACCACAAACTATATCAATATGACTACAGATCTCAAAATATGTCAGAAAATAAAATTTTGGAGTAGGGTCCGTACGCAAACTTCACCTTAAATTGTACTCAGTTTGTTTTTTTGTTTGTTTGTTTGGACTTTTCAGTTGATGCTTTCATCCCCCAGGTAGTCCAGCTCAGTGCTGGACTTGTTCAGCTCCATGTCCATATCCATCATGCCGGCTGCCGAATGCTGATTAAAGTTGGCTGCGATCTGGTCGAATGTCTTTCCCCGGGTCTCTGGCACCCGAAAGAATGTGAAGATGAGGAAAAAGAGGAGCAGCACTGCGAAAATCAGGAATACGTATGGCCCACAGAGATCCTGGGGAGGTAGATTTAGGAGTTATTGGTGAATATAGTGGGAAAAAATGTCCAAAACATTTGCAAGACCCCTTATTTTGGAATGCTGATGGTACTCACTGCAACGTATTGGAAGCCCATGCCGATGATGAAGTTGGCGGTCCAGTTGGAGAAGCCCGCCACAGCCATGGCAGCTGGCCTCGGGCCTTGAGAGAACAGCTCAGCTACAAAGAACCAAGGAATGGGACCTGGACCCACCTCAAAGAAGGCCACAAAGCCAAAGATAGCTAGCATGCTAATGTAGCTCATCCAAGGAATGCTGTCCTGTCAGGTGGAGGAAACGGTGCCGTCAGCGGTTTATTGGGCTTGGTAACACTAGTAGATAAAAAACAAGTAACAATTCAACCTGAATGTCAGCGTTACTTACCAGTAAAGCCAGAGCTATAGTCATGATAATGGCAGAAACGCACATTCCTGCCAAACCTAACATGTGAAGTGTCCGCCGACCCATCCTCTCCACAAGGAACAGCTGTTTATTTCAGAAAGACAACAAAAAAGTTAAACTTTTATTCATTTCTGAGCCAAATATACAAAGTGTATTCTGTCAGTGCCTTATTGATGTGGGGTTTTTTTACAAAAAATTCGAGACTTACAAGGTTAAGCTAACGTTGGTAGCATGTTTGCAAACTCAACTTCCTAGCTTTTATCAATTAGGAGCCGATAAAAGCTGAGCAGAATAGACTGATTTTTAGTTAAACTGATACTAAAAATCAGTTTAACTATTTCAGTTTCAGACATGAACTAGACCAAATGCTAGCTGAAGTTTAGTATTTTTGCAGTGTGAGCACACAGACACTACCGGGCCACTTTAACCACAACACTCTTCAGTGTGGACAGTCTTACAATATAAGAATCAAAGCAAGCTAATTTTAGTATCAGGTGTTTAATAAGATGGTCTGAGGGAGCACAGATATGCAAGAAGCTGTGAATGAGAAAACTGTATTTTCTGACAGGTGGAGGGTCTGTACTGTGGTGTGGTATTGTCAGGCTCTTGCTCTGCAGAGCTCAAACTTATTTCTTATACCAGTTTGGTGGACATATGCTACCACCAATGGTTTAACATGTGGAACATTATATTTCTGCTTCTTTTAATGACAACTCAGCAGGGAAAAGGACCCAGCATGAAAACGATTGACCAGCCTCCTCTTATCTTATTTAGTCTTTGATAACAGAGTTAAACACAGAAAGAGACACACTTATTGACTTAATGTGGTTCAGAGCAAGGCTGTATAAAGTCTCTCAAATACTTCAAACTAAATTTTACTGTGAGGCTGCCAGCGAGCCAGGACACAGACATCTCACCGAGACCACAGTGAAGGCACAGTTTACAACTCCGGCTCCTATTGTGGCGTAGACCGGACTCTGGACTCCTGCCTTCATGAAGATACTGGTGGAGTAGTAGAAAATCTGGAGGCGGGATTAAACAGATCTGAGTTACAACTGAGACCTTAAGTTTGGAGACTTAATGGATGCTCTGCCATCACCGAGTAACATCAGACTCACTGCATTGACTCCAGAGAGCTGCTGGGAGAGCTGCAGCAGGATGGAGACGACGATGGGCTGGCGGTAAAGAGGGGAGCGGAAGAGCTCTAGGATGGAGACTTTCCTCTCCGTGTCCATCCTCCTCTTCTCCTCCTTCATCTCTGCTAGCATGTCACCCACCTCCTGCCGGCCTGTTAACCTCCTCAAGCCTGTTCAGAGGACAAATGGGGGGAGTTCAGACAATCAAACGGCAAAGAGCCGTTTCAAGAACAAATTGTGGGACGGCGGTTCCACACACCACTCTTGGCGTGGTGCTCCTGACTCCGAACGATGTAGAGGAATCGAGGGCTCTCGGGGCAGAAGGGCAGCAGACCCATCTGCAGTACAGTCGGTACCACGGTCAAACCCAGCAGAACGGGCCAAAGGTCCTCACTGCCCAGCAACGTCTCCAGACCCAGAATCTTATCAAATAGAACAAGAAAGGCGCCGTTAGTGATGCCTGTACACACATCTACTATGAACTTGTTGATCTAAAAGTAATGTGGGAGAAATAGAGGGAGGAGAGTCACTGTGTTGGAAAGAGAAATTTACTACAGCAATACAAGACTGTCCACTATTACCTAGAGAATAAAGTTAAACCAAATTAATCTTTGACAGCAGTACAATGATCTCAAACTAAACAAATCTTTAATTTGAGTAAATCAGAGACGGAGTAAAATCAAATCAAATAAAAAACTGTACATTTTCATTCATTCCTATATCTCTAACTATACTTTTTTCTTGGTAATTCATGGGTTTGTGTATTGCCTTGGTGTTAAAAGTAAGGCACAAATACACCAATATCTCTGAACTACTATTCAAGTTGGAAAGACTAGAGAACCCGTCCTAAAATATGCCACATATATGTGTTGGCCTACAAGATAAAAGTCTTGAAACTGTGCTGAAAGTTCAAAAAATTAAAACATTTATTTTCAAAACACAAAAAATAAGGAACCAGAGCAGGAGATCAGTATGAGTCCTAGTTTTTGTTGAGGACCAGTCTTATCCACCGGTTTCATGGATAACCGGTCATTTTTGGACGTTTTGTCCCAACCTCCTTAGGCTAATTTACATTTAAAAAATCTAAATGATTGCTCAGTGCAACTAATGCAGCAGAACAATCCTGCCAAATGAAACGACAGAAAGCCTTTTCGGCTTTGACATCAGAGAGAGTGAATGCCTGATGGAAATTTGGTAGCCAGATTTATGCACAGGGTCCAACTACTTGTGAATAAATGTGCCAAACTTTCTATCAGCTGTTGAAGAGCTGGTTTGAGTTTCAACGCAGTTCTCAATATTTTTTCTACACCACATGTTATGTTTTGTCTCTTGCTCCTGTTTCTTCTTGAAAGCTTGCACAGCGAGGAGGTGAGAGTCATAAAACCAGAACTCTAAAGCTCACAGATGAAAAACTGCAGCAAAGAGTTGCATCTTTGTAAAGTTTGACAATGCTTTTATTCACATCTTTCCCCAGGGGGCCAATAACACGCAGTCACACCTGAGCTATAAGAATCCCAGTGACTATGGCCAGTTGGTGCAACGTGCCGAGTGCACCTCGAAGACTGGTAGGAGCTATCTCGCCCACATACATGGGCGTCAAACCAGATGCAAGTCCTGCGCAAAAAGGAAGAGATGAAAAGAAAGGCAGAAGGTTGGCATTTCATAAAGGAGCGACAAATGAAACCAGAACCAGCTGGAGAACTCAGCTGTTTTTAAATGCTGTTTGCATGAATGAAAACAAAGAAAGGAGAGATAGAAACAGAACTTTATCTTACCACAGTAGGCCCCAATGATGAAGCGTCCCAGAATCATCATTTCAAAAGAGCGGCAGACCTTAGACATTCCCATCAGACCCCCAGCAGCGAAGGCGAACAAATTGTTGGCAAGCATCGCTTTCCTCCTGAAAGAAACATAAAAACCTGTCATCATGGTGTCCAGAACGCAGTTTGATCCCATCCAAGACGACTGACGGGTCACGTGAGCAGGTAAAGGAGACGGGTGTTTGATTCAGTCCTGTGATACTGGAACGGGTTCTGCTTTGTTCCCAGAACTGTGAACATGACACCAGATTCATTTTTGGCCTCTAGAGGGCAGTGTCCCACAAGAACACAGAGTGTTGGAGGGAGCTGTAAATCTGTATTTGTGATGCGAACTGCTGAAGGGACAATGTAATGCAAATATCTGTGAATACTTATTTCTAACAAACAAATAAAAAACTCACAGAAAATGTTAATCATCATAATTTATTGACTGATCAGTATGATTTTTAGTCATCAACAGGAAGAATAGATTACTGTGAGAATGAAAATAGTTAAAATGATACAGTTTGAATAAAACCTTTACTTTTAAATGTTCAGTTGTGTTCCTTAATGTCTGATACACTGAAAAGAAGAGATAAATTTGCTTATTCAAAAAGTTTATTACATTAATTTATCATCTTGATGCAATCAGTTTGGCTTCCTAGACAGATTAAATATATTTTTTTATCAGTTAGTGCTAAATTATCAACTGAGTTTCATTTTGCTTTAATATATTCTGATTAAATTGAACTTCATGTTGTTTGACAAAATGTCAGGATTTTACTGGATAAAATTGAGTACATCTGAATTACATCTAAGCTGACACGGACTATAAATGCAATATATATGTATATCTTTGTAGATAATATTTTTATTGGTCTGTGCTTTTTAGATTAACTGAGTTGATTAAATTGCATTGCTAAGATTTATTTTTAGATCAGTTTCAATTAAATGACTTTGAGTGATTTGGTTGTGGTTCTAATTCAATCTGAAATATTGACATGAAATTTAATGTCAGTGTTAGCTACAACATCAGGGAGACAGCAGACAATTTTAACAGAACTGTTCAAATCCAGACGTACCCACTGGAGGGAGGGTAAATTAAACGAAAACCATAGAAAAACTTGTTTACTATTTACTTGTTTACTAGAATTTATATGTATTATATAGTTTATATATTGTATATATTATATACAATATAATATATATTGTATATAATATATAATATAAAGTTTATATTAATAATATAAACTTTATATTATTAATATAAAGTTTATGTGTTCCAATTATTTAGCCGTGTTATTCCATCCATCCATCCATCCATCTTCATACATGATGATGGGACTCATCCTATCTCTAAGGCTCAACTAACTGTGTTGCCTAAATCTCTGTTAACAAAAACACAAGCTAAACATAATCATATCTGTAACCTGTTGTATTATTTTTGCAGCAGTGTGAAACGTCGCCACCTTTCTGTTTCAGATAAAGAGCGGTGAGGAAGGACTGTGAAAGGTACATGTTGGTTTCAACATGAGAAACACAGACTCTCATGCTGGTAGCCCATGACAGAAGAAGCTAATTTCAGCTGCTGAGATTTTCTTATTTCTGCCATGAATAAACTTTGCAGGATTTGATTTGTTGATGATGTCGTTACATCGTCAAGCAGCCGAGTGTGGCTATTTTAGAAGAGTACAGCAAAATTACTTTTAATAACTCAATCTTATGGGAAGGAAAAGTATAAATCTTCCCTCCTCCCTGTACTTTACGTTCTGACTTGTTGTTAAAAACATCATCTGTGGTCCAAAGAGAGTTGATCTGCATCTGCTCTTTGACCTCTGAGGTCACAGCAGATTTACCACCAACACCAGAGGCAGCTGTGTTTCGAGGAAGACATGCTGAGACTATTGCCTGCTGCCTGACCTACTCTGTGCCCCGACCCTGGACTCCCAGCTCTGTTATGCCCACCCCCTGATTCACCCATCGTGGTTTAGGTTACAGAGGGAAACTCGGACGGCACACATCGTGGACAGAGCTTCAGCGGAATCCCACAAGAAGAAAAACAATGCAGCGCAGTATGTATTGATTTAGTGTATAGCTACAGATAATGTCAGTTAACATTAATTGACACTCTTGTGTGTAAAAAGCCTTAAATAGCTCCACATTCTTCTGCATGTTTTAAATGCAGAAGAAATCAGGAACTTGGACTCCATGTTTTGTCTTTCAAAGGGCAGCGTTGGTTTTCCAGGCACATGGTGGCATTTTATAGCATAATCTAGTAACTATGCTAACTTCAATTGTTATAAAAATACTATATATATCAAATATTACTTAAAATAAATTTTACATCAAAACTTAGTGCCTTGAAATTGGGCCTCTGTCGCTTAAAGAAACTCTTGCTGTTTCTGACACACCGCCTTCAGGAAGCCATCATAACATGGCTCCTCCATGAACCCTTTAACAACGTTTTTTTCACCGTTGCACTGAGTAGTAGCACAGTTCCACCTGGTGTTTGCTGATTGCTGCTGGCTAGTCTGGAGGAACTGAGGGAGATCTGTTCTGTGAAGAAGAAGATTGGCTCGGAAACTGAGACTCTGAGGAGGAGGAGCTGTGCCTTGAAGGCGGGGCTCGGTCCATCCAGGCGTTTTGAACAGCCGAATAGTTTCCACTGGAGATTGAAGGACTTTCCAAATATGCATGAAAGAATCAAAGCAACATTTCTGTATGTTTTTGATGAAGCTCGAAAAGGTCAATTTTACATAACACTGCCCCTTTAATGGTACATAAAAAAACATAAACCCAATTAAGAAGTTTCTGCTGCATCCCAACTTTCTGTATTTCTAAATCTTGGAGTCATGAACCACTCAGGGAGGAGAACATGTCCACTTCCAGTGCCACAGTGTGTTTTCGTACCTGCCCAGCCACTCTGAGATGAACCCCACGCAGAAGGAGGAGAGCATGCCCCCGATGGAGAAGATGGCCACAGACAGCGACCAGAGAGAGGTGAGGGTCCCTGAGGGGATTGGTTCTCCGTACCGATGAATCCACGTCGCGTTGTAGTCACCCTCAATGATCTGCAGAGGACGTTCAGAGATAACATTAATTCACTGAGAGATCTTTATATATGTGCTTTGGATAAATATTTTTTCAAAATGATCCAGTGACTAAACCCTTACAAAGACAAACCATCAAACCACTTCGGGCTCCTGCAGGCGTTTGGATCAATAAACTTTGTCAACGACCACAAACCATGGTGCAATCTGCTCTGACAAGGTTCCCAGAGATTTTGGAAGAAACTGTTTTTCCATTTTACTCAACAACAGGCATTAGACGCTTTTCAAAAACTGGAGTTTTTGGTCACCTAAAAGCTTAACTTTAGTCTCATCTATCCAAAGTTTGACACAGCCTGGATTCAATCTGCTGGGTTTCTTAGGTAGAAACTTTTTAAAATACTTTGAATCATTTCTTGAGCTTACTGCACTATTTGATAAGTAGGATCAATTGGAATGATTGTGTGATCAAATTACAATGATTTTTTTGTAAGCTTCTTCAAGATGACATTTGCTGTGAATTGGTGCTAAAAAAATAAAACTGAGTTGAATTTATTTAATTTTTGCTCCAGTTAAAGTCCTGGTAGATTTTGACAAAACACCACCTTTACGTTTGTTATGGTAGGAGGAAAAACTACCTTTTGGCATGTAGAAAGCATCTAAAATGTGTTAGATGCTGCAGACAAAGCATTGAGGATCTATTTTACCTTCATTAGTATCCTTTCACAGTCAAGATACCAAGAAAATCCAGCCTTGTTTGTCGCAGGTTCAGTTGTTTTAAACTTTTCAAGCATTGCTTTGGCAGAACTGGGCAAGTTTTGAAAAGTTATTTTGGAAGCATCTCCTGACGTTTTGGATTAAAACACATCTGCCTGACTTGAGTGGTATGTTCTGCTAGAGAAATAAATCTAGGGGTAATGTTAGTAGTAGTATATCATATTAGTTTTCTAAATGTTTTCATTGTGAGAATAAAATCATCCAACACAGAATTCACTAATTTAAAAGGGTTTTTTTTATCACAATTTCACCAATAAGTGGAACAGACCTATTCAATAAATTAAACGACGTTAATATTTGATGGCATCACATATGTGACCAACAAAGTCGAACCAAAATACAGCAGAGTTTGAGTTACTGTGTTGTTGTTTTGTTGTGTTTACAGTAAACCGGGTTTAGCAACAGCAGCTCTCTGAGTGCCAGCAGCCGGGACCAAACCGCGCCTCGTGTTCGTCCCTCTGTTCACGGACCGCAACTGCAACTTAGTGGAAGCACTTAGCAAAAACTTCCCTTAACAAAACAACGCAGCTCAGGTAATGTTCAGAAATTATTCTTGGTGAAATTTTCAGTAAGCACTGCCAAAAGCCTCAAATGTGGCGGAAAAATCAGCATTTGGTGTGTAGAGAATATAACTTAGAGATTATGTTTCTTTTTTTTGTTTTAAATTACAGACATTTTATCTCATCATAGAATAAACTGAAATAGAATTGTATTTATATATATATATATATATATATATATATATATATATAAAACATTTCCAGTATTTCCATACTTTTAACTCTATTACCCTTCCAAGTGATTCTTGATTTATTTACTTTATTTCATTTGGATGAACTCAGAAAACCTTCCTGGTGAACTTCTCTCCTTTCTGTTTCCTAAATATGGGCAATATTGTGGCTCCAAACATGCTACCTTGTAAAATCGGGAAGTAAAGAGAAAGTGTGTGAAAAGTTGCAGGATAAGCAGAAAAACACAGGGGCATCACGGCGACAACAAAACCTCCTGGAAAGTTGACATTTCGAGATGGCGGCAGACAACGTGACGTCTGCTGCTATAAAACTACATCTGTTTAGTTGGTTAAATGACAAACGAAGAGCTTATGATGTTCTCATGTTTCGTACAAATGTGTTAAATTTCCAATTGAAGCATTTTTTAGCAGCTAAAACGCGTTTGAACAAGTGTTAGTGGTCGGAGAACATCTGTGAACATCAAGTCTTGTCATAGATTAATTGGATTTAGGCTCTTGTTTTAACTAGGCCATTCTAACACATGAATGTGCTTTGATCTAAACATCCTTCTGTGTCTCTGGCTGTATATTTAGGATTGTTTTGGGGATTTTTGAAGCCTTTAATTGTCTATAGTTTTCAGAAAGTTTTCTATTTATCTTAACTCTGTTGATTGTGGTTCTAATTCTTGTTTGGGCCACTTCAATGTGAAACATGAGGGATTATAAACTCACGTTGAAATAACTCCAAACAATCACCTGCTGGTAGATATAATCTATTGATAATCTATTAAAGACACACAGTCGCATTTATCACTTTAATTATCTTTTGTCAATGTGTTATGAAACATCCCTGAGGAACTGAGTGCACTGTAGATAATTCATACCCAAAATAGACAGTAGTAACTAATTACATTTACCTGAGTAACATTTTGGAAAAAAATCTGCTTTTACTTTTAACTTTTACTTGAGTAATATTGTTATGAAGAATTGCTATACTTGTACTTGAGTGAAATTTCTGGATACTATGCCGATGGTAAGTAACTTCACTGCTTTTATACTTTGTCTGACTTAGTTCAGATTTATGTTGTACAGTATTTCCTGACTTTTTGTCAATAAAAACGCTTTACAAATAAACTATACTTAGTAGATGTTATGATCAGTTACTCAGCATTTACGAAGCATGCTTTTTTACTTATTGACTTATTGTTTGGCTACTTTTAATTTTTGCTTGAGCAAAAATGAGTTGAAATGGTCCTACCCTTACTTGGTTAAATTTTTTGGTACTCAAACACCTCTGGTTAGTAGGATTTATTATTTTTACCTTCTGTGGTGCATTGATGACTCCGATGTTGTAGCCGAATGTCAGCGATCCCAGAACAGCAGTGAAGACTGATAGAGCGAGGGTTCCCGTCACCGTCTGCAGGGCAAACAAATAAACAAACACACATAAAAGACATTCGTTTAGCCACACTATTATTATTAGTTGTAGAAATTAGACCCACTTAATTTCTCTCACTACAAAAAATGAAAATGGACAAACACATAAAAAGTGAATCTAATATTTTAAGTAAACTTTTCACTGCATTATTACTAGATTGCTCCATTGAGCAAACACAGCTTCTCTAAGCTTCTACTGTCAGTATTATAACAACAAAGTTTTGTTGTCTGTGCAAATTATTTTTGGCACAGGTTCTGCTAGCAAAAACACAGCCTTGTCTTACCCCGAGGTCCACATGCTTTGTGTGTTTCTAATTCTAATTGTAAATATATTTGTTATCCACTGGATGAACCAATAAAGCAGGGCTTGATTGATTAATATAGTTTTCCATACGTATCACTGTCATCCAATTTTAAAGTCCATTACACTGTACAATCTTGTACTATTGAGATTTTAAAGAAAAAATTGCAACTTTTACCAGAGTGCACCACTTGGTGTTATTGTCTGTTGCCCAGCCTCTGCTTTTATGCACATTACACAGTTTATGTGTGTGAATAGAGTCCAAAAGAAACCAAATGCTCAGCAACTATCTTCTTCATTATCAAGCATCGGTCTTGAAACATGCCGCCTTATGTGCATGTTTGCAGGAAAAGAAGTTTAGCTCTTAACCTGCGCAGCTGCTTCCTTGTCTGTTATTCAATCTCCTTGTTGAGGAGCAGTTTTTGCAGAAATGGAACAAAATAAATAAAAAGATTAATTAAAAATAATAGAGACTTTTCCCAGATTGCATTTCTTATCCAGCATTGTGTGTTCCCCAGCGTTTGAGTGTGAGCATGTAGGGAGTTGAGTAGGCCTGTCACAATAATCAATAAATCAATTAATCGCATGATAAATTAAAACAATCATTTCTATTAGCGTGATTTATTGATTATCTCTTTTTTCTGTCTTTCTACCAAAAACTGGAGGATAAAAGTCTTCAGTTAGGTGCTTTGGTCTCAACCAGTCCTTATTTTGAAGGACACTTTTGTTTACCAAGACTTCAAAATGCATTTTATTTGTTGCTTTATTATTTTATTTTGGATATTTAACATGTCTCCCAGTTCCAGTGTTAAATGTTCGTTAGAATTTAAAGTATACTGATCTTTGTGTCCTTGCATTTATTATTTTGCCATTACCACTATATTACTTAAAAATGGTCTCAAAACAACAATATTATAGTGTATCGCAATAACGTCTGGAACAATTTATCGTCCAGAAAAATTTGTTATCTTTACAGGCCTAGAGTCGAGTTAAAGAAAAAAACTAAACACTTTTACCAAACCGCGGCCTGCACAGAGCTAAATAAGAGTAACCGATGTAACTTTGGATAATGCAGCAGCTCAGTTGGTAGGTTTTCACAGAAATGGCTCGCAGGTTCTGAACAACATCCAAACAAACCCGCCACACCGACTGATCCATACGACGGAACCATATTCTGTCTGAACGTTATGCAGGAGTGCGTCGAGGTGAGATCTGAGCTTTAATTAAACAGTTAGGATTAGTTTCAACACTTAGCTGACGTTAACTATAAATAAGCTTGATCCTGACCAGAGACAATCCCTCCAGCGTGGTCCACAAGTATACTGGCCACGCGCCTGAACTTTCACTACCCTCCGGTTTCCCGTCAGGCCCCGGGCACCTGTCTGATTGGTGACAGATGAGATGACCTTGGGGACTCGAGGTCCGCAACCCACAGAGAGAGAGAGAGAGTTCCACCGACAACACAAAGATTTAAGATGTCTGGCACATCACGGTAAGATTCACGGTAATCTTTAGTGAATTTTGTGTCGTCTTCTCCAAAACTCTGAGAAGACCAGAAAACTCTGGAGCCACGACGGAACAACACGACCTCATGAAAAAATGGTAACATTTTTGATCTGCTGTGAAAGAAAGTGTGAAAAACAGCCACTGGTGACACTTCAGCAATCATTTACATCTCATTGTATTCTTGCACCAGAGAAAAAGTCAGAACATCGATGAAACGGTGATGCCAGGTTTCATTTGCAGATCCAATCATCTGTTTTTTTTCTTGCACTCTGTTCTCTTAATCATTTACCAAAGAGTCAGATTCAGCCTGTGCCGTCTTGACCTTGCTGTGTTGAGTCTCTAAATGATCGCTGTTTAGCATTCAGAGACCGAAACAGAAGAATGTGTGTTTGTGAACGTGTGTGAGTGGAAAATCACCGCAAGCACCACTAAGTACCTTGTAGTCCATTAAGTAGCAGTGGCCAGGACATAACCAGTGCAATGTCAGAATCCTAGAAGGCTTACTAATCATATTAATAATTATTATTATATAATAATGTGACATTAAAGTACCTCTGATCTGCTGATCAACCAACTGCCTGCTGGTCCTATAAATAATTCCTATAAAAACTTTCCCTAAGACTTAGTCTTTTTATAGGAGCTGATGCTTTGGAGAACATTACACTTGACTTCTGTTGGTTGTTTTATGACCCAAAATTGCTCCAGATCTACTTCCTCCTCAAATTTATACTCTGAGTTTTTTCTAAAAGATTAGCTGTGATCGATAAATTCAGATGTTTGACTTTTCAAGGTCAGATATTTTCTTTTAAAGACAGAAAAATCTTTCAGAACAGACTGAGTATTCAAAGTCGCCATTAAAGTGAAGTAAAAAACTATATATATTGGATTAGACATTTTTTAAATATTATGCAAAATCGACTTATTTTCACTTTTTAGTCGACGAAACTCAAACTGTAAGATATCTCAGAGTGAATTTAATTGGGCCACATCCGAAATATACGTGCGTAAAATGTTCCAGTTGAAATGCGCACTCGCCCGCTGGGTTAAAAATAAACACTTTCCCTGTAGGACACCTATAATTTTGTCGCTTAAAAGCAAGAAGAACGAGAAGAATAAAGCTTACCTCCCCTCCGAGCTGTTGAAACCCGGCCGGCATGACTTCGACAGCTTTAGGCACTCGGTTGCAGATGGTGACAGATGCGTCTGGTGCCAAATGGAGACGAGCTCCGACTCAAACCAGCGCAATCAGCAGCGAAAACAAAAATAAACGGAGCAAAAATATTTAATCCAAAGGAGAAAACCCCAGTAGGGTAGAAATCTGCTGCGCCCCGGAGCGCAGGTTGTCCTGTCGTCCGTACAAAGTTTGTGTTGGATAGAGTGACTGCCGTGCGCAAACCGGCATTCTCTTTCGTAAACGCAGGGGGGAGGGAGGGAGGGAGGGAGGGAGGGGGGTCGAGGGAGAGGGGACGCTGCTCTAAAGAGGTCGAGCAGGAAGCTTGTCTTGACCTTAACTGTCATTGGCTGGAGGGGAGACCCAGAGCCGGCCCAAGGTTACATGAGGTCCTGAGCAGAATCTCATTGGGGGGGGGGGGGGGTCACTTCCAGGTGAAACTGTTCTTTAGCAAAACTCTGCAGCCTTCACAGGACAGGAGAATTTATTCTGAGGAATAATTACACAAGGAGTCCTTTTTCATTTAAGGACATCGGAGTAAAGTTGGCTGAATTTCAATGCAAGTGACACTTCTTGGATTTTTTTTTTTTTTTTAAATTCTAAAACTATGTTTTATTTTCCCTTTTACGTCCCCATCATACTCTGCTTTGAATATCATTTGTCACCAGTTTTCATGCTTAACAAAACAATGACTTCTTTTAAGTCAAACTTGTTCACATAACGTGAACTGATGTGAGGGGGTGGCCCCTACATTGAGGTCTTGTAAGGATGGATGTCATGAATCATTATATAAAAACTATGTTCATCTGATGGTGTTTGATAGTGAATCATATCTGTTGAATTGCGTCAGTCTGTTTTTATGCAGTTTGTTCCCCTAAACGTGAGCGGTTGGCGTCCATCGTGAACTACGAATCACTGTACAGGAGGTCAGCTTACCTGCTGTTGGATTGAGTATTTAATGGCGCTTCAAAAAAAAGTTATTTTTATTGAATAGCATCTGGGGTATTTTATGCATTTCTTTCTTTTATTAAAAAAAAGTGAAAATAAAAAAACACCAGCTGGTTCAGGGAGGACATGTGGACAGTACTGTTCTGTGTCCCTCTTCTAAAGAACTAATTCATAAATTTGATTCTTGGAGATAAAAATACCGAAATCTGCTGAGAATAGTTCAGGGTGATTCAACATTTCTCGTCTGCAGCGAAAAAGGGCTCGTCTCTGCTATTGTCTTTCATCCCGACAGGCTTAAATCTCTTTCTATTTCAGATCACATGCCAAAGAGGTCACATACCCCCCCACCCCTCTCTACAGCGCCCCCTTCACTGCTGATCCCTGTCTGTCATGTACAACAAAGCTCAATCCTCCCCCAGCAGGCAACAGGTGCACTCTAAATCTGGGCCGTGGCACCTGAATTAGGAGCGAGGGTGTGGTTGGACAGAACTTTGGGAGTAAAGGGGTGTGTGCGCGTCGCAAGGCTCGCATGGGTGCAGGACATTTGCCAAACGTCTTTACAGGCAGACACACACCCCCACCGGCATAAATCCATCAATTCGCTGCACACTGCTGCCTCCTTGGTGCTTGCTTTTCCCCTTTTGTGAAGCAACCTGACCCCCACCCTTCCACTTAAAAGCCAAGCCGAGTCATGTGTGACTCCAACTAAATGCAGAGAAACTTTACACCATCAGCAGTGTGGCGAAGAGCCTCCTGCCGGCATAGTTTGAAGGCTTATGTGTGCAGCCGGGAGGAGAACGAGACTGGCTAGTATTCCAGAGGAGATCATATGAATTCATACAGAGATGGCCAAGAACAAGAACAGGCTTTGATAACGGGATACGTTTCCACTGGAACCCGTTACTCTTCTCGTTTTAACTGGAGGCAGGAACTGGTGAGGCCAGCCGGGGTTTTTATACCGGCCAAGAACGTCACACCACCATAAACATGAGCCATGTGACTGCTGTCTAGTGATGCACAGAAACGACGTGTAAATAATGTTCCTGTTCGTCATGACCTATATATAAGGTGTGTGCGTGTGTGGGGGTGTGTGCGTGTGTGAGACAGAGTTTTCTGTGGATGGTTGGGGTCAGCTGGTTCAAAATTGTGGTACAGTACATCGAGTCATGTGATGGGACAGCAGGTGCTGACATTCTGCCGTTATTATTATGTCCTACTGCTAGAAATACATGTACAGTACCACGTAGAGGTTCCTCCTTACCATATGCATGAATACCATAGTAATGTTTTAACTCAACCCCTTCTTTTTTAAGGCGGGATGACTGTAAAGGGAGCAATTTCACAAGCTGAAAATTATTGTGCGTTTTTCTCCGGTCGAAAATCCACATTTATCTTCTTTTTTTAGATAAATGTCCGAATGTTTGTGATCAAGTTATATTCTGACTGCATGCTATTTTTTTTCCTTTTTTTTATAATTCCAGCTGGATATTTCACCTCTCTTCATACAATAATTTAAAATTGCTAATGAACCCAATTTATATGAGAGTTTTGAGGCAATGCTGAAAACTCAAAGTGTTTTACACTAAACCCATATACATTCAGCTATATTAGCAAAAGCACATATTGTAATTCAGTGATGTTCATGGAGGCAACATCGACATTTGATGGGGAGAAAACTGGAATCACACCGACAACCTCTCTACTTCAGAAGTACTGCTTACGTTGATCTCCAGTCCATTGGTTGTGATTGTTTTTGTTCTCAAAGTGTTTTGATGTGTTTGTGGTCATTATCATGTTGGATCATCCAACAGTTTAAAAAACAAGCTGCTGATTTAAGAAGAAAAGTCCCTCATCGTGATGGCGAGTAGTTTATTAACCTAAAAAAAGGTTTAGTTTTAATAAAAGCATATTTTCAACATGCGTTATGAAATTTCTAAAAAGCCCTGAACATTGTTAAAATTCTGATTTGGAGGTTTGTAAAAGCAAAAGCAAACCTTAAAAGGAAAAGCATGAATGGAGTTTTGGAAAAATAACTACATTTTTGTCTCCTTTGACTGTGGTTTCATTTTTTGATCCATGTGGCTGGTGCTAATTTTCAGGAGTCCTTGTTGGAGCGGGAGCTTGTCGCGATCGAACCGGCCTCATTGTGGACTGTGACACTGATTTTTCAGTCGCTTCCAGTTGTTAGAAGGGATCTTACCCCGAACCATTTTTAACTAACTTAATTCCTTCTGAGGGAGACAGACCGGGTCAGATTTTGAATGTTGGACACAGTTAAGTTTTCCAACAGGTCAAAGATCTGAAACACATCAGGGTTGGTTTTTGGAGAGGATGTTACAGCCCCTCCTGGTGGTTAAGTTGGGAATTTTCCTTTTGCTGCGCAGCTCTAATGATTGTGATATGAAACAGCTGGTGAGGCCCTCAAGTGTTTAAAATCTGACTAATATCTGTTCTTTCTTCTTGTTTCTTAGGGTATATAAGGTGCAACACTTACCTTGTCCATACACGTCACTGATTTCACCCATTTTCACAGCTTACGTTAGAAACTTTGATTTTTTTTTTTATTGATTTTTTTTACGTAACTTGAGTGAAATATTTTCAACATTTTAAAACTTTTGCACATGGCATTTCTTCTTTTTTGTTGAGTTTCTGAGTCGGGTCACAACAAACTGACTGGTTAGAGTCTGGCAGGCCCTGCTTGACCTCCTGGTGGCTACACAGCTTACGGCCACATTCTGCTCACTGAGTTGATTTTTCTCTAAATACATTCTAGAAATGTAAATTTAAAGACAAAAAAAAAAACTATAAAAAAAATCTTTCTAAAGATAAGTTTTTAATGACAATTAAAAATAGGATTTTCATTATTCCTTCTAAAATTTGGCTTATTTATTGAAAATGAAATTAACTGCACTGAATTGTATTTAGGAATATCAGTGAAAAGGGCCTGAATACAATGCATATCTCACATTTCAAATTTTAAGTAGCAGGGAATGTTTAAACTATGCATTATTATTTATCTTCCACTTCATGTGCACTGATTTAATTTGTCACACAAAAATCCAATAGAAAATTTATTGAAATTTGTGGTTTTACTGTTGTGAAACACAAAGACTTTCCTGGGACCTGAATACTTTGCTGTAAATTGAGACAGTCGTTTGTGGTGCACAGAAAAATGATTTTTTTATTATTATTATTATTTTTGCATCCCTAACACACAGTAAACACCCAAATAACATTTGCTCTTGTTTTGCAGGAGGAAACCAGGCACAACCAGTAGGATGTAAATTTCTGCAGAGCGAATCAGAAATGAAAGGTTTAGTTTTGATAAAAGCATATTTTCATCATGGGTTATGAAGTTTTCATAACAGCGTTGAATATTATCAAAATTCTGACGTGGAGGTTAGCAAATTAAAATCTGGGTATCTTTCAGAGTCTCCGTGTTACTGGGTGGTAAACGATGACTAAAGAATTAAATTACACTTGGCAAGGGATTATTATAGCCTTATGCAACAGCATTATAAAAAATAAATAAAACTAATGGTCTCTTAGCCATGACTATTGTATCTGAGTGTCTGTGCCGTCCTGGAACGGATTCAGAAACAACTCTGTGGCTCCATCAGCACTTTCACTAAGGTCAAACATCCAGCTGTCCCCCCGAAGTGGAACTAATCAATGCTTTGCATTCACAGAGATGGACACGATCCAAGACTGGGACAGAGCTCTGAGGGCGTGACTCCACCTTTGGTGACCAGACACCAGCAGCGTTACACAAACGGCTCTGCGCCACTGCAGCTTCGGAGCTGCTGAAGTTCCTTCTGACAGCTGAAGAGGCAATTGATGGGAGGTGACATCATCCAGCCTGCATGAACAGAAAATTAAAAGATTTCAATAAGTAGCAACATGCAAGTAGGAGATGTCATTTTGCTGACCATGCGCTGAATAACACCTGATTTTTTTATGGTACTTATTATTTTTTGCCAAAACGTCTTGAGAGGGGAGGATTTGAAAACCTGCTTTCCCCACAAATTAAATATACAACATTATTTTTTAGTTTTTGTGACTGAAAACTTTATTTTTTGGGGGAGGGAAGGTCCACAAAACATCCCACTCTGTCAAGCATCACTTTGGAAATATGTTTGCTAAGTTTTTGCAGAATTTCACAAAGCTGTCATTTTACATGTTTCTTTTAGTATCCATTTGACTGTAGTGAGCTCATAGTGAGCTCCAAACACAGTTGTTTATATTATAGCCTTAAATATCACATTTTTCTTTAAATTTGTTATTTAAATAGTTCGTTTTATCCCAGGTGGAATTATAATGCAACATAACTTTGATGAAATTATGTTGCATTATCTCAGTTGTGGGCTGAGTTTTAATTGAGATTTTACTTAAAAAAAACAACAGGATTTCAAGATCCAGCACAGCTGAATGAAATGTCTGAATCATCTCCTAATTATGAAATCATGTCCTCATCATTTGACTTGAGTGTGCTCCTGCAGAGACGCATAAACGTCGGGGCACACAGGCCTGCAAGTTTAATGCTTTTCCCTGCTTCAACACACATAATTCCAATAGATGGCTGACTTGCAATCATCTGAATGGGATGTGTTGAAGCAGAGGAATATCTAAAACATGCATGTTAGAGTGCCTTGAGGACCAGAGTTGGGGAAACATTGATTTAGAGAACCTCCTACCTAAACATCCGGTGCTGCTGTGTGTCTTCGGTAGTCATGTTAGTTGGTCCTGCGCACAGCGGTCGCCTCTCTGATTGGACCACAAAACGTACGTCACAACTCTTTCTACGCTCTGATTGGACCGTACTTGAAGATAAACTCTCACCCATCCCCCTTTGTTTTTTTTAAAGTGGGATTCCCCGACAACGTGTTTCAGTCAGTTCAAAATATTTTGGAAGTTTTCTGGGTGAATTGAAGGCTTTCCCCTCAAACGTACATTGAGTCAACAACTCTGAGCAGTGATCGCACCACGGTTGACGCAGCTGTGTGGTAAAGACTATCTGCTCGTTAAATGACTGTTCTTTTTAACCCAGCTTCCTATTTGGGCGTTGGGAAGTTTTGTAGCAGTTTAAGCTAGCTGTCGGAAAAATCGTCTAGCAAACGTAGCTAGCCGCTTATGCTAACACGAATACTGCGGTAAATGTAAAACGAAATGTAGACTCTGAGCTGAATGTTTTGTACAGTAGGCGTTCATTTGCTCTTTACATGGATACTCTATGGATTTGTTTTTGTGTGTGTAAACTGTCGTTTTATCGACCAACTGTGCTAGCCTCATTCAAGGAAAGCTAACGTCCGTCTTTTTAAAAAGATTTGCGATGGGTAATGTTTTTATGCTGCTGAGAGCTGTAGGTTTCATTAAAAACTGAATTGTGGGAATTAAAAATGCCGAAAATTCAAGACGTTTACTTGCAATTTTGTTATCTTCGGAGTTGAGGCTTTAAGGCCTACCTGTTTTCAACTCTTTGTTTTTGGGAGAAAATTGCGGCTAAAGCCGAACTGGCGAAATGCTTCATTTTTACCAACACTTGTTCGAACAGTCGTTTTATTTTTGTTTACAAATCTGAAAAGTACTAGGTCTTTTTTTTTTTTTTTTATCAAGGTGCACTTGAAACAAATCAATAAAACTAACCAGGTGACTAGTTGAGTGCAGAGTTGCTTCAGTTCGCCCCTGAAATATTTTATTTAGCACAAATGTTCGTAAAATCTAGCGCTGAAATATTTATATGTCAGAACTGATGGCTTTGATGTAAAGTTTATTAAAATAGGGGGATTATTTGTGTAAGTTAGAAAGTCATTTATTTTTCCATTTCACATTAAAACCTTAAGAGCTGAGACCCTTTTAACTGAAAAATGGTAAATTTAATGTCTTAAACGCTAAAGGTGAATTCAAGGTATTTGTAAGTGTTTATATGTTTATGAACATTTAAAATGCAATCCCAAAATCCATTTTTTTAGTCTAAATCTCTTCAGACAAAATTGGTTTTTGCCTATTAAAATTTCAGCTATAATTACAATATTACTGTTAATTAAAATGATATAAAATGTCATTTATGTTACCAGAAATGATCATTGCATATATTGCCATTTAAGTGCTCCCAACTTCTGTGTAAACCAGATTTTTATACAATAATGTTAGAATATTTAATGTTAGATATTTTTTTTGTTTATCTTTTTTTTTAATGTGAATATTATTTTTAGCATTACTGTGAAACTATAACAAAACTGGTAAAGCATAGACTTGTCATTTTGATTGGAGCGCTGTACACCTCATTATCACATTAAGTTTTTTTTTTTTCCTCTTTATCTCCTCTGCAGTCACATTAGAGACACAGAATGGAGGAGATGGATTTCAACCTCCCTCTCAGTCAAGACACCTTCCACGATTTATGGAACCATGTGTAAATATAATTTTCACTTTACATTGCAATTTAAAAGTACGTTTAATTGATTATAATTGAACTAATCTTTGTACATTTGCTTTTTCAGTGTTTTGTCGACTAAGAATGACTCTTTAGCTCCAGGTGACACCCTTCCGGTAAGCATGCGAAGAAAGTAAAGATTAAACTTATCAAATTAAATGAAGAGGATATAGTTTGATTCAGTCTTTCTTTGTGGTAATTCTGTTTTTTCATTTTTATTTTTTTTTAAAGTACCCAAATATAGATTTTTGGGAGAATCCCGAAACTTTGCAGGGAACTACATGTGTACCGGCTGCACCAACTGTGCCAGCCATTTCCAATTATGCTGGGCAGCTTGGTTTCAGCCTCGAGTTTGCCGATGCTGGAACAGCCAAAAGTGTCACCTCCACGGTGAGATTCTCATATCTTTTCCACATTTTAATCTGTTGAAATCTTAGATGTACAAACCCACCACAACGTATAAAACCTATAAATATTAACCCTTTTTGACTAGATTTGTGATAAAAGACGACTTCTGCTGAAAAACTATTATGTTTCTGGATATTTTTTTCCTGCAACCAAACATGAGGAGCAGAAATGAGCCTTAAATCTGAGACAAAGGAGTTTTCCACAGCACCACATTTCTGGATATCATTCCTTCCCTCCACTAAACCTCTTCAAAGCTCAAACTACTCTGTTTTAATTTAGTAAATAAAAGTTCACCTGTCAGAAAAAAGCTTTAATTTAAAACATTCTTATCTAGTGCTACAACCATTTAAAACTTTGTAAATTAACAGTGAAGAAAAATTCTTACCTTGATTTCCAATCTCTTGCGGTGGCGTTCAGGCAGTGTCTCGTTCATTGTGACGATTCGCTAAAGTTTAAGGGTCGGAGGTCGACACTGACCTGAACCAACCAATGGCGTTCATATTTCCTTGCTGGCTGATGGCCTCTGGCTCACGGTTGGTCGGTTCAGCTGAAGTTAGGGTGGTCTGGACCGAAACTCCCGCCCCCTGCGACCGGTTCTCTGCTGTGTGAGAGGAGCAGCTAGGCTGCCATGCACAGCTCTGACATGACGGGACATGTTCCTGCAGAGGCGTCCCTCAGAACAGAAAGGGTTAAAAGTAGACGACAAAGACGTTTGATTTATCTCAGCTTTTGGTGAGTTAGGTGGAACGATTCTCTGATTGTCTTTGGAACCAAGAATTAGTGAACAGTTTTCACCCAAATTCTAATTTGGTTAGAATTTGCTAACATTGTAAAGTTTTTAGTGAGCAGAATCCACTGTGTCTGTCTGTCTAGTTTTCAGAAAAACTTGGGAAGCTATTCTGCCAGCTGGCTAAGACCACTCCGATTGGGATTTTGGTTAAGGAGGAGCCTCCGCAGGGCGCCATCATCAGAGCAACAGCCGTGTATAAAAAGACTGATCATGTGGCAGAAGTCGTCAAGAGGTGCCCACACCACCAAAGTGAAGACCGTAAGGAGATTTTTTTTCCTTTAAAGAGTTGTATTTGTTTTGAAACGCACAAGCGTTTATATTCAGCTTTTTATCTGCAATCTTCTTCTCAGCGTCCGACAATAAGAGCCATCTGATCCGAGTTGAGGGCAGCCAGCTGGCCCAGTACTTTGAGGATCCGTACACCAAAAGGCAGAGCGTGACCGTGCCTTACGAACGCCCACAGGTATCCCAGAGAGAATCACTCTACACTTTGTGCATTACTTTAATGGGAGATTTTACTAAATGTATCAAATAATTGTAATCTAGAAGTCATAGTCAGATGTCTAAGCTGAAAAATGGATTATAGTTATTTACAATCCTGGGAGTTAATTTTACTCTGGATTTACTAAATCTGATTTGTCCAGGGCCTCAGAAAAAGTACCAACATAAATTCTATAAGTTTTAAGCTTTTTATTAAACAGGCAGGATTTTTAAATTTAGAAGTATAAACATCAAAGCTTCGGCTCTCTAAACATGGATGCATGTGGGAATATTTGACTACATGAGACACCTTTGATCCATGTAAGTACTGGAAAGTTGCGATGCTACTGTTAGTTATTTAGTTAATCAGTGCTTCTCAACATTATATGTTGAGACATATCTGAAGACTCCAGGAAGTTTTTCATACGTACGGTTTTCTTGTTTCAGCTGGGATCTGAGTCGACCACCATCCTGCTGAGCTTCATGTGTAACAGCTCCTGCATGGGAGGCATGAACCGGAGGCCCATCCTCACCATCCTGACCCTGGAGACCACAGAGTGAGTCGTCGTCTTTGGTAGTACATGAGATGTTAGTTGTAGTGGTTTGGGTCTTGTGTTATTGAATATATTTGAAAGAATTTTTACATTTCTCAGCTTTAGATGTGGGTTTTTTAAATTTATTTTTATTTTTATAAAGCCTGTTTTCTTTTGGTCTTGTTCGACTTTAGTGGGGAGGTTTTGGGCAGGCGGTGCTTCGAGGTCCGTGTCTGTGCCTGTCCAGGCAGGGACCGCAAGACGGAGGAAGAAAACCTGGAGAAAAACGGGACTAAGCAGACAAAGAAAAGAAGTACGCTTTTAAGTTGTTTTATATGTATGTATAACAGGTTACAGTTTTGCTCTGTCTGTCACTTATGAGCATTCTTCATTTTAGAGAGCGCTCCTGCTGCAAATACATCGACTGCTAAAAAGTCCAAGTCTGCCACTAGTGGAGAGGATGAGGACAAGGAGATTTACACTCTCTCAGTAAGACATGTTTCTGCGACTGGATGACATCACAATATTAGGATGGTTAAATAACTTTTTTACTTTCTAACTTTATTGCAGATTCGGGGCCATAATCGTTACCTCTGGTTCAAGAACCTCAACGACGGTCTGGAACTGATGGATAAAATGGGGTAAGGAAAGTCCTGTAGATTACACCCTGAAACGATCTTTAGACTTTGGTTACATCAGTTACGATGAAGCTCACAAGGTTTTTCCTTCAGGTCAGGATATCGGTCACAGTTGAGAAAAGAGGCGAAACAAGCGCCACACACAGGCGTTTAACATAAATGGATAAATTCAAGTTAATTTTTGTTTAAAAAGGGCAAAGACTGAGTTACTCAAAGTGTGAATATCTTCCCCTCACTTTTCCATTCATTTGCCTTGAATGTCTAGAATATTATGAAAAATGCTGAAAAAATTGATACCTTTGTGTTGGGAAGTTTAGAAATGGAAACCTGTATATTTAGTTGATGTTCCTAAAACAAAAA